>QLOD02178197.1:0-11160 GCA_003260245.2 Sideroxylon spinosum
CATTTGTTATTTCAGGTGAGTTGAAACATAAATGGAAGAAAGTGGTGCAAAAAGGAAGAAAAATGTTAAGTGCAGCATTACCCTTCGAAGGCCCCTCCGAAGGGTACTCCATTCGGTCCCTTCCTTCGAAGGCCCCTTCGCATGACAGAAGGTGAAGAAAGAAAAATGAAGGAAAATCAAGCTAAGTGTCAGTATACCCTTCGAAGGCCCCTTTGAAGGGTACTCCATTCGGTCCCCCCTTCGAAGGCCCTTCGCATGACAGAAGCATGTTGATCCAAGCAAACTGAAAAAAATTTGAAGTCTGAAGCTACCCTTCCAAGGGCCCTCCAAAAGCTAAGACCCTTCGAAGGCACCTTCGAAGGGTACATAGAATTTTACACCAGAATGTTTCCAAAGACCGTTTAAGAAGCTGAAAAGTCTCTTTTGGTATTCATCATCTTCATCATCTATATGTAACCTGGAAAAACGTGGAAGAAGATATTATTACATATTCATTGTCTTTTTCTCTTAGTTTTATTAGATTTAGGGTTTTGAAGAAGGTTCAATCTTTGAACATAAGATTCTAAATTGTAAGTTTTATTTATAATTTCAGTTTCAATTTCAGATTTTATCTTGAGTTTATATGTGTTTTAACACCGTAATATTTTCTTTCTTTAGTTATGAGTAGCTAAATTCTTATGCTCATCCCGATTCATGCAAATGCTTAGTTAGGTTCCTAAATCAAGATTTTCCCCATTGTGATTTGTAGTTCAGTATTTTCTGAAAAAAAAGAAAAAAAGAAAAAAACCTATTGGGAATTGGTTTGCTATTTCTATAAATTAGAAAACTTGAATCATAGTTAAGATCCTGTTTCTATATGCCTGGGTTGATAATCCTTGCATATAGAATACTCGATCCGATGGCATGATTCATGATTTTAAGGGAAAAAAATAGTAAATTCAAATTCAATCTCAATAGTTTCTTATGAATCAAACGAAAAATCATCCGATTCATTTTCGCCGAGTTGTATTTGAATTGAGTTAAAACGTGGGAAAATTTTGAGTATAAAAATTGAAACTAATGCATGGATTGAATCGGGATGGGTGTTTTTGTTTATTGATTAATTAAATTTAAGAAAATCATCTACCAATTTCAAATCCAACAAAATTCACTCGGTTACTATTTTGAATTTTCACATAAATCTTTGTATACGAGATTTTCAAAAGATCGCACTTCCCTGAGTTCGACCCCGGATTCTCACCGGGTTATATTTCAGATTGACCCTCGTGTACTTGCGAGATTTTATTTTCCTCTGTTTTGCAGGTACGGAATTCAGAGGCAGTCAAATACTATGAAAATTTTGTTTTCGTTTTGGGAAATTTGTTTATTTGAATTTTAGTTGGAATAGGACTTTGGAAGTCCATATATATGCACCCAAACTAAATGTATAAATAACAATTGAAGGAACATATTATTGAGTCTTGTGAGAGAGAGAATTTTTTCTTTGTAAGCTTATAAGTATTTCTCTTGTTTTTCTTTACTCTTTATTAAGTCTATGCATTTTTTGAGGATTCTGAAAGTTTCCACTTGGTATAGGTTAATCGTGGATTTGAGCAAGTGCTTGAAAGAAATCGTGTGAGGAATTGTGGAGATTTTAAGTGGGTACTTGTAATCTGAATTATATAGTGAAAATTGTTTTGAAGTTTTTCACTTGGATAAGGTTTTCTCGTTATTGCTTAGTACCAACATATTTTATTATTTATTGTATGGATTGAGTGTAATTCGGAGATTTCATATATAACTGGTTACTTATATTTTGGAAGCATTCTAGTCCTACCCTGTACTTAGTGAGGTAGTGTATAATTTTCTATTATTATCTAGAAGTGAGAAAATAGGTGATTAGGCACTTTAATAATTATATTGACTAAGGTAATGTATAGTTTTCTATAATTATCTGGAAGTGGAAAATAGGTGATTAGGCCTTTTAATTATCAAAATTGACTTTGTTAAATTTGATCATTCGGCGTGAGTTTTGAATTTGAGAATTTTAGTTGCTGAAAATTTTACATTATATAGAGGGTGATGAAGTCAAAGGTTGACCACAGCAGCATGACATAAGGGACCAAGATAATCTTAAACTTTTTTCTCCTAAGGTACATAAAGAATTTCTAGTCAATAAATTAAAGACAATATATATATATAGTAATAAAATTAGTTTAATAAATTTATATAATATCCAGAATATTTTGACCTTATAGTATAATAGTATTTAAGTAACTATTTTTCACTACAATACATATACATATACATATACATATACATATATATGTTGGTATAAAAAATATTATGGAAATGTGATACCATTCTTGAGCATATACGCGCTGAGTAAGTGGAAGCTTGGCACTGGATTCATTTAGTCCTTGACCACATCAATTGAGCCCGTAGCAAGAGGGATAATGCTAATTTAATTCTAACAATAAATGTTGCATTATAATAAATTCAATTCATTTATTAGAATTTCATCAATTTAACTGGTTCGTTAATGACATTTGACATCACATCTACTATTCTAATATTCACCATACACATTAAATGTTGAGTGATAGATATTAAACAAAAAGTAAACTGTAATATACATATATACGTATAGGAATTATAATAATAATAATATTTTCTTAATCATTTTCATAATTTTTTATTCATTCTCTTTGTTTATAAATACAACACTTAGGTATGCTCACTACAGTTTACCGAACTCATACATTATAATTTTTATTCTCTTAAGTCTTTTCTGATTTTACAATTAAATAATCCTTGGTCGGAGACCCTCTTTGGTAATTTTCTTTGACATTCATTTGTTTTTCAAGTCCTTTCAGGCGAGTTTTGTTGACATGGTGGCAACCCATACGAGTATTTTTTATTCGGGTTAAATATCTACTTGCCCCTTAAACTATCAATTTTTTTTTTTACTTCCCTCTTCAACTACCAATTGAACTCTTTTCCCCATTCAACTATCATTTTTTCATTTAAAAGGGACAAATCACATTTTCCATCAAATAGATGGATGGAAAAGTTAGTCCCAAGACTATTAGTCTTTTAGCTTAAATATTCATTTACCCCTTAAACTATTGCACTTTTTACTTTCCCTTTCATCTATTAATTGAACTCTCCTCCCCCATCAACTATCATTTTCTTATTTACTAAGGACAATTTTTTTTTCTTTTCTGTTAATTCAATATAGCTCAAAAGTAGAGTATTTTGGGTTAAATATTTACAGTGAATTAGAACGAGAACTTAATTAAATAGTAATCTTAAGTCCAAACTCAAAGTTTTTGACTTCCCTAAACTAATTCCAAAAACAATTATTAACAAAATTCTCAATTATCACTACTAGAAAAAGAAAAAAAAACACAACATAGAAAAACTAAGAAATCAAAAAAATGGCAATAACTGTCTTGTCATAGCAATATCGTAATGAAAAAAAAAAAGATATCAGTAGCCATCCATAGGCTCAGCTATAATAATAGAAGTAAAAAAGCTTGCATAATTGTCTTGCCATAGCAGTACTACAAGGAGAGAAAAAAATGCATAATAGCCATCCATAGATTTATCCATGACAATTATAGGCAAAAAATATATATATATAGATATATAAATATCTCGTCATCAACACCATAAGTAAAAAAAAAAAAAAAAAAATCAAATGGCCATCCCAAAAACAAAAGAAGGTATCAATAAAGATAAAAATTATGGGGCATCTCCCATTGGACTGGCACTTCCCCTTCTAACTAGGGCCTTGGGAGCTCTTGTAACTATGGGTGTGGGCTGTGATGGTTGATAGAATGTTGGTTGTGTGATTACTTGACTACATTTTTTTTTCTTTAGAGCGAGGTGCTTCTAAACTAGATGGGCAAGACCTCACATTATGCCCCTTTCCCCCACATATTCTACAACTTAATTTCTTAAGATACCTCTTTATCTTCTTAGTTCCATCCTTAGCAGGTGGTGGCTCATCTACTTCCCTCCTTCGGTATTTCTTAGGCCTCCCAGACTTCCTAATGTAATGTGGTGGCTAGATTGGTGGTTTATCGGTCTTCTCCCACATATCCATTCCATTCACAGGGTACATCACATGCTTGTAGCCACGTAAATGCTGCACCATCTTCCTTCTTAAAATCTTCCAATATGTTTTTAAACTTCCCTATATAGGTAGCTTTAGCAAGACTCTACAACCTTTCATTAATGGTTCGCCCTGTATGTCCAACTCTCTTCATATTGCTATGTAAATGTCTAACACAATGTCTGTGTTCCACACAAGACATCAAGTTCATGATTGCGTTAATGAGCCCCTGTAATAAGTGCAAAATAGTAGGCAATATAGTAATAAATTGTGTTCAATAGAGTACAAGATTATAACAAAAATTTACCGTTTATTTATTTGAAATTATTGTGTATGTGGGTTCATTTGATATCTGAAGATCATTGATCAAATACTGCAAGAAACAGCTATACCATTCCTTATCTTCAACCTCAACCATTGCATAAGCCACTGGATATATCTGGTTATTCCAATCTATGGCAATTGCTGCCAATAGTTGCCCACCATGGGGGCCTTTCAAATGACAACCATCAAATCCAATGATAGGCATATAACCCTCGATGACACCCTTCTTCAATGTAGCCAAACAAATGTAAATCCTTTCAAACTTATTAGTGGTGATTCCATTAATATCTTTCTTAAAATGCAAGTATACAGAGGTGCCTGGATTTGTTCTAACCATCTCCCCATAATAATCCCATGACTTCCTATATTGCTCAACATAAGAACCCTCCATTTTCTTTATTGCCTTTTTTCTAGCATTATATGTCATCACAACTGATATTTTCACATTAAAATCCCCTATTACTTGTACCACAATTTTAGTGATAGGCCATGAGGCTTAATCTTGAACTCCTTGAAATAAGTCCTTGCCATCCAGCTTGAGTTTAGTAGCTTATTAGTCCACACCCAGCCACAATGCTTGTGGTTAAGGTTTGATGTCTTAACTTGTAGCGTTATCGTATCCTCCTTTGTGAAGCTTGAGGCTAGTATTTTCCATGAGCAAGAAGCAGCACAATGAGCTCTAACTCTGTCTATGTCATTCTTTTTAAATGTGATTGCCTTTCCATTCAAAATTGCATGTTGCCTTATAGCTTCAACACATTGAGTCCTATTCTTAAAAACCATGTCCTCCTCTATAATAGGTTGCACCTTTAATCCGTTTCGGAGTAGCAATTTTAAACCAACATAAATCAACCTCAAGAATTCCAAATTGAGTTAAATTTAACCTAATTGGTCTAATTTCTCTAAAAAGTATCCGAGAGGTTCTAAAAGCTTCCAAAAGGGGCACCATAGGTCTTAGAATGGTCTGAACCTTCTCGAGTGAGGTCTAAACTTCCTGAAACATCGCCGAAGCTGGGGGCTTAGGCCAAAACTACCCTCATTTCCTTCTAGCCGCCAATCTCTTTGCCTTCAAGGCATTTTTGTAAACGCTTTTTTGCATATTTTGATGTTCAAGCTTGTTCGTAAACTTTATTTTACAAACTTTTTTGTTTAACTAGCTATTTAAACTTGTTTGCTTACTTTGTTTTGCAAATTTGTTTGTCTAACTTGTTATCTAAACTATTTTACCCACTTTGTTTAGTTGTAAAACTTGTTTATCAAAATATTTTGATTTCTTTAGATCATTTCAAACTTATTTGATTGTTAGGTTATACAAACTAGTTTACTTCAAATACAAACCCTTTTGCACATCTTTTGTAGCAAAGAAGATTGTAAATCAATTTTTGCAAGGTTTTTTGCATTCTTTTTTTTCAAACTTGTTTTCCTTTCCAAGCATTTCAAATACTTTGGCATAAAAAATTTTTGTAAATAGGGAGCCACCTTTTCATTTTTTTCTCATCCCTCATCTCTTCCCCAAGAGCTGACACTCTCTAGCCTATTCGGCCATCCCCTCTCCTCTCCTTGAATTCGACCACCTGAAAGAGTTTTAAGTTCGGAAAGAATTCCAAGCCTTCTCCTTCTAGAGTTTAAAGTTCAGTATAACTTTCTCTCTCTAAAAATTTTATTCTTTCAATTCAATTTTATTTACATAATTAAAATAGAATTTTTTTTAATTATGTAGATATAATTCTTTGTCAATAAAAGGTATCCAGGTCATAAATCAAGTCGGGTTATGCCCAATGTACGATATTGACATGATATACTCAAGACAAATTGTACAAAATTCAAACATCATACAAATAACATGTTCGTACCATACTAACATGCTAAACCATGTCATACTATTCATTTTTACCATTCCATACCATGTCTTAATACCATGTTTGTCATGCTATACCATGTCATATCATCACCATTACCATGCTAAGCCATGCTAGATTTTATAATCGCCATGCTATGTCATCCTTACCATATTGTACCATGTCATTATCATCATATACCATGCCCACATATCATGTTGCTATGTTATGTCATGAGACAAAAACATGTGAAGGAATCGTGGGAAGTCTCACTCAAAGATAACCGTCCATGTGCTATGATTCCTTACCATGCTCATTCATCATCTCACATCATAATATAACATGTTAGGACATTATTAACCATGCTAGAATGCCATGCATCATATTTTGAAATACCTGCACATGCATTGATATGCTAGAATACATTCAAACATGTAAGCACTCATCCACTAAAAATCAAAAGCCTATCAATTTAGAGCATTCACTTGATGCCGGGAATGGCTTAGGATTGGCTAAGCCATTGGTTTCTAAAGTTATGACTTCTCTTAGACATATCTAACATGCATCTTTGAACTGTCATCCATATTGTCATCACGTTAACATGTTCATAACATATCTGATTATATCAACTATATCACTCTCACTACTGTAGGCCTTCAAGCACTTCACATAGACTAGGTTACCATCAATGCAAACTAGGCTCTTAAGTTGAGCTAAGTTCCTCTCCCAGATAGTAGACAATCACTTACATCACTTTAGGCCCCTAGATCCTTTACACAAACCAGATCATTATCACTAGGAACTGAGCTCTCGATTTGAGCTAAGCTCCCTTCTCAAATGATAGATACTCATTCACCTACACTGAGCACATCCTTGAAAGTTGAGCTCCTCATCAAAGTAAGCCTCATTCTCCTAGTTTAGCCCCAAATGTTGACTACTCTTTACACCCATGTAAAGTTTATACTCTTAGTGTCTGTTCTCTCTTACACCCATATGGAGTCATATACTCCTAGTGTTTGTTCTCCCTACGCCTGTGTGGAATTTATACTTCTAGTGTCAGTACTCCTATCACCCATGTGTTACCCATGTGGAGTTTATACTCCCAGTGTATGTATTCCCTTCACCCATGTGGAATCTTATACTCCTGCTGTATGTATTCCCTTTACCCATATAGAGTTTATACTCTTAGTGTATGTATTCTCTTCACCTATATGGAGTTTATACTCCTGGTGATTATCTTCCTTTCACCTATATGGAGTCATACTCCTGGTGACATTATCCTCTTCACCCATGTGGAGTCCATACTCCTTGTGACATTACTCTCCTCACCCATGTAGAGTTTATACTCTCAATAACATTACTTTCTTCTCCCATATGGAGTCTATACTCCAAGTGACATTACCTTCTTCACCCATGTAGAGTCTATGCTCCAGGTTTCAATACGTTCTTCACCAATGTGGAATCTATACGCTTGGTGATTATACTCTCTTCACCATTTAGAGTCTATACAATTGGTAACATTACTCTCTTCATGATGTGGATTTTATACTTCTGGTGTCATTACTCTCTTCACCATGTGGAGTCTATACTCCTGGTACATCACTCTATTTACCATATGGAGTCTATACCCCTGATGTCATTACTCTCTTCACTCATACGGAGTCTTATACTCCTTGTGTCTATTTTTCCTATACCCATGTGGAGCTTATACTCCTGATGTTTGTACTCTTATCACCCATGTGGAGTTTATACTCGTGATGACTATCTTTCTTTCACCCATATGGTGTTTATACTCCTGGTGTTTGAATTCATTTCACCCACGGGGATTTTATACTCCTATCTCCCATAGTTTGATGGCAAATGTCTACTATCTCATCATTTGAAGCTTATGCTCCTTTAATCGGTTTACTTGTGCCAGAGTTACGTAGACCTAGTCTCGTCACGAGTACGTATATAGCTCAAACAGATAGCTTAGGTCCGCTCACTCTAGTCTCTATAAACCACCTAAGTCTTACATCTTTAGGCACTTACATATAGTTTACTTTAAGTCCTACATCCTTAGGCACTCACACGTCTTTACCTTACTTAGAGTTAAGTCCTACATCTTTAAGCACTTACATATAGTTTACCTTAACTCCGACATTTTTAGGCACTCACACATTAGATGCCAGAGCTACATCAACCTAATCCCTTAAAAGGGTATGTAGGTAGCTTGACCAGATAACTTGAGTACGGTCTCCACGTCTTCATAGACCATCATTTGCACTAAGGGCTAACTTAGACTTAGAGCTGGACTCTCACATCTATACATCAATTCATATGTCATCAACATATAATTTGGACCACCTTAAGTCTGAACTACAATTGATATGATCCCTTCTTCGGGTATGTAGGTAGCTCAAGCACATAATTTGAGTTCGGCCACTGGTTTTTATAAACCATCTCTTAATACACACTTCATTCTCGGGGGACACACACACATTCATACATAGGTAAACACATGCACACATGAGTTAAACTCAACCACTTTACATTTCATGCATCATTTTGCTTTAAGAGTTGTATGCATTGATTATCATAAACTGGAGAATTATATTATAAATAAAAATTATAAAGAGTGGAAAGGGATTTTGGATATCTCTAGGTATCCAAGTGTAACAGTTCCCGTGCACAGCCGAACCTTTAGATCCATTATTTTTTATTGCACAGACTAGTCGAGAGTCACTAAAAATGGGCCTTTTATCATAATTTCAAAATATAAATCGAATTTTATTAAAACTTAAACTAAAACTCGGGTTCCTCGACATACTCATTTTAAAAGTGTTGAGTGGCGATTCTTATTCTCTATAATCAAGACCTTTTTCAAAATAAAACATAACTTTTATTATTTTGGTGATTACGCCACGTCACAATAAAGACTCACGACCTGCACACGTTGTAACCCCAATGCGCGAATCCGATCCCGACAGTAGGACATGTTCCCATGCACATAAGACACGTTCCTTTCTTAAAGCTAAAATTTATTATTAATCAAATTTACGTGACATAAGACATAATCTAGGCCCCTAGTGTGAATCTAATCTAATCATTGGTCAAGTTTGCATGACATATGTAAGATACGGATTGATTGATGTATTTTTATGCTCCACAAGCATGATGATGTGCTAGCTAAGGTGATTAACATTAATTTTGTTAATCGGATTCTAAAATATATTAAAAAACATTTGCTATCTCATACATTCTTTATTTAATATTTTTCACATTATATTCTTCAAATTATACTTTATAATATTTTTATCAAAAAAATAAATTCGTATACATTTCTTAATTAAAAGTCAATAAATGATAGCTTTCATTTGTTAAGTATATGAAAATGGGAGAACAAAAAGGAAAAAAGAAAAAGAAAAATTATCAACACAAACTACAGCGCTATTTCACAGTTTAACTAATGTAATAGCATAACCACTTTACAATTTCTATGCATGCAAGATGTGATGCAACTCTAAAAATATTAACCCAACTCACTCATCCATTACAAGAAAGCTGAATATAGACAAAGAAAAAAAAAAGTTCCACGCTAAAGACCATTTCTTTCCCGCTAACTATTATGGGTGACGGAAATTTACTCTCGACAATTTCTTCACATACAAGCTGATTTTTTGAAATGAACAAAACTTCGTTGAGAAACACTGACTCTCACATGTCAAATTTTTAATAATTGATAATAGGAATAATTACATTTTACTCTATTATAGTTTGGACAATATTTATATATATGCACAACTTCTTAGTTTAGAAATTAATACATATTTCTCTTATGATTTCAATATATAACAATACAAAATAATCAGAAAAAATATATAAATTTAATTAGATTTATATCAGACATATTATTTGAACTCATATGTAATTATCTAGAACTGCAGACCACATTGTTTTGAAGAATATAAACAAATTGCATCTCTTTAAAAGATAAAATAATATTCCATTAAACATAAAAATAAGTAAAAATATACTTTATTTCGCTACTTTTATGGAAATCTTTTTTTTGTTTTTTATTTTTTATACCATTTTTAATCATGGGGCACAAGTTTAGTGACATTTAATATATTTAGGTAGTTTTCCACTTTAGTCCAAGCTAAGGAAAAATTATTTGTTAATTTTTGAACTAAAAGGAGTGACATTTTTAGATCCAACCACATAAAAAATAAAGTGAAATCACCCATTAGTATAATATAAGTCTTACTCTGACCTCCCCAGTAACAAATCATGCAAGCTTCTATTTGATCAGCTCAATTTAAATTAAAGAATGGTACTAGATTGAATCACTGTCATTGGTTGGTGTTTTTCTTTTTTCATCAATAGCAGAAAAACTACAATTGTGATTTTTTTTTTTTTTTTTTTAACTTTTATCTCTCTGAAAGCGATCACATCCACGCATCTCTCCGGTGTGAAGCCATAGGGGCAAGGGAGTAAGGAATTTGGACTAATGCGGCCCAGTTCTCCTTCCTGATTATTGTCCAAGACTTTGGGCTTATTTCCCGTGGCTTAGGCCTTGGTATAAATGGGCTTTCTCTTGAAATAGGATTTGTGATATAAGAGCTAATTTATTTATTCTGTTTGTCGTTTGAAATTCAATCATCAAAAAATAAAATTTCCAATTTTCATACAAGAAATAAAAGCGTTTAACAAAATTTCCTAATTCGTTTCGGCTCCCCCCAGGGGGAAAAAAAATAATGTGAAATTAAGTAGTTCTACGCATGAATACAAACAACCAAATTACTTTGTGAGACAGTTAGTTTTGTAGATTTTATGAATTATTTCATTTATAACGAAACCAATGTAATTATTTAATAGGATAATTGTTCTCAATCTCCTGTTTAAAATTGAAGATCACTA
>QLOD02178225.1:0-11158 GCA_003260245.2 Sideroxylon spinosum
GTTAACAAAAACAAAATGTAATGAAAAGAAATATTCTTTCTATGACATATTGTATGCAAAAATGTAAACTTCTTTCCTTCCCCCAACTTAAATCCATTAAGGAAAAACAAAATATATTTGAAAAAAATAATAATAACAAAGTGAAAAACTATTTTTGGAAAAGCCTTATAATCTGAAGTTTTACGCTTAAAAGAAGATATGTTCTAACGAATGTAGGATCTAGGAAAAATTCTCCAGTTTCTTCGACAGCAGTATAAAAAAAATCATAAAAACTCTTTTACACAGTTTAAATAGTGCAAAATCATCACAGATTTGCATTATTTCTACAAAGGAATTATACAACCTATCTTTCTACCCATAATACATCAAAAGATCATAAAATGACATAAAAATCGTTAACAAAAAACTATGCTATTAAGGGATAACTAGTAGTGAAATGATTTTATTTTTGTTCATCCCTCTTTCTTTTATTTTTTCTCTCTGCCCATTTATTTCTTTCTTGTTTCTAATCTTTCCTATAAATTCATGAAGCAAGCATAAAGTTTCTTTTTAATTATAATTATGGATTTGAAATTAGAAGATTTGGTACAAATTATTGTAGGACAATAGCACAAACATATATATTCAAATGTTTAAATATGGATTTTAACTTAAATTTGAGGGCTTTAATATGATAGGTTTATATATTTATAGATTCGTAACAATATAGCAAGAATTCTCGTTATCTTATAATTCTAACAAAATAATTCTCTTTATCTTTTCTATCTCTGCTCCTCCAAGTTGTTCCAACCACCTCCGTCCCCTCCCTTCTTCTGGGCTATCCCTCCCTGTTGTGCCCGATTCACTCACACACACACACGATTTAGAGAAAATAGTAAAAAGGTCAACACACAGATATAAATGGTTCCCCAAATAATCTGGGTACGTCCACGGGAGTGAAAGCTAAGGTTTTTCTTATTATTCATAAGATTACGTAGAGAGTATTTATAATCATCTCTATTCCTAACCATAATAGAATTACATGATATTACTAACCCTAGTAGAATTACATGATATTCCTAACTCTAGTAAGATTACATGATCTGATTCTTATAATACCTTTAATTACACCGTATCATACCTTTCTGTTCCGTTCCGCTCAGTTGCTCCACTCCACTACGCTTCGTATCTGTTCCTTTCACTAGACTTGATTTTCTTCCATATGTGCCACAAGTCCCAACAATCTCCACCTTGGCGAATACTCGCCCCTTCAGGAGTCAAATAAAACCTCATCTAACTGGTTCGGGGGGAATGTCTCCTCTCTAACATCAAAAGACATTAACCAAGTCCAAGCAATACTTGAACTTGTCTGTGGTAACCATATTTGTCAACATGTCAGCTGCATTCTCTAAAGTGTGCACCTTCTTAAGTATCAAGTCACCCATAACAATCAACTCTCTCACCTTGTGAAACCTCACATCGATGTGATTGGTCCGCGCATGATACACCGATGCTTCGCTAAATAGATGGCACTCTGACTGTCACAGAATAACTACACTCCACCTTGATCTATGCCCAGTTCTTTCGCTAACCTCTTCAGCCACAATGCTTTCTTAGCAGTCTCAGTCATCGCCATATATTCTGATTCAGTAGTAGATAAAGCCATTAAAGGGTGTACCATGGATCTCCACCAAACAGGACTGCTTGTAAGAGCAAACACATATCCTGTCGTAGACCTTCTGTCATCCAAACTTCCAGTATAATCAGCATCAACCAACCCCACAACTGAAATCTCATCCTGTTGCCAAGCAAATATAATATTACGGTCCACTGTACCTCTCAAGTATCTGAAAATCCACTTGACTACCCCCCAATACTCTCTGCCTGGATTGGCCATGTATGTACTGACTATACTAATTGCATGTGCCAAATCAAGTCTTGTACACACCATCGCATACATCAAGCAACCAATTGCGTAGGCATAAGGCACTTTCGACATGTCCTGAATTTCTTCAGCTAACGTCGGACACTGTGCTGAAGACAATCTGAAATGACTCGCCAAAGAAATGCTCACCGATTTTGCATTATTCATGTTAAATCTTTCAACACTTTCATAACATAATCTTTCTGAGATAGCCACAGCTTCCCAACTGACCTGTCTCTGCGAATCCCCATTCCAAGTATTTTCCTTGTAGCACCCAAATCCTTCATGTCAAATTCCTTTTCCAACAAAGACTTCAACCTGTTTACCTTAACTAAACTCTTCACAGCAATAAACATATCGTTCACATACAATAGTAGAAAAATATAAGAACCATCATCAAGACTCTTAACATAAACGCAACAATCATACTCATAGCGTGTGAACCTGATCCGAATCATATACAAATCAAACTTCTTATACCATTGTCTTGGAGACTGTTTAAGTCTATAAAGCGAGTTCCTTTTCCTACATAAAAGGTGCTCAGTCTCAGGCTGCTTGAACCCCTCAGGCTTTTCCATATAAATAACCTCCTCCAAATTACTATGAACAAAAGCTGTTTTCACATCCAGCTATTCTAATTCCAGATCGTAGCTTGCCACCAATGCCAAGATAGTCCTGATCGAGGCATGCCTCACAATTGGAGAAAAGACCTCATCATAATTAATTCCCTTCCTCTGTGAGTATTCCTTTGCTACTAACCGAGCCTTGAACTTCTCCTTTTCCTTTTCCTTTTCTGATGTAGCTTTTTTCCTTTTATACACCCATTTGCAACCCACTGTCTTATTTCTCTCGGGCAATTCTTTCAATTCCCAAGTTTGATTCTTGTGTAATGACTTTATTTCTTCCATCATGGCTTCCATCTGTTCTTTTCAGAACTAGTGATAGTCTCCTGATAGGTAGATGGATCCCCACTGTTAGTAGTTAAAGCAAAAGAAACCATATCCTCAAAACCATACCTTTCAGGTGGATTGATTGTACGTCTGGGTCTCCCCGTAGCTATGCTTTCCTATTGCTGTTGTTTCTGCTATTCTTCTAACTCAGAATCACGTGTGTCAGAACCATTCAGCTCAACCTGTATATCTTGTTGCTTGTTACTTTCCACTGACTCGGATCTCTGATGTGTCTTACTCATAGAAGCTTCATCAAATACCACATCTCTGCTGATCACTGCATTCTTCGCTTTCGGATCCCAAAGCTTATACCCTTTTATTCTTTTTTCATACCCAATAAAGATACACTATTTGGATTTCGCATCAAGCTTTGACCTGTTATTCCTGGGAACACGAACATAGGCTGGACATCTAAAAACTCGTAGAACTGAATAATCTATATCTCTCTCTGTCCACACTTCTTCCGCTACCTTTCCATCCAAAGCAATACTCAGTGACTTGTTTATAATAAAACATGCCATACTCACTGTTTTTGCCCACAAATCCTTAGAAAGTCCTGCATTCCATCTGATATACCGTGATTTTTCCGTGATAGTTCTAATCATCCTTTTTGCCACCCCATTCTGCTGAAGTGTCTTACGAACTGTGAAGTATCGCTGAATCATATGCTCTTCACAGAACTTCAGAAAAGGCCTATTCTTGTACTCTTCCCCATTATTTAGCCTAAGGCACTTAATTCGCTTCGTTGCCTGGTTTTCCACTTCAGATTTCCACACCTTGAATTTACCAAAAACTTTAGATTTATCTTTCATGAAGTACATCCAAACTTTCCTTGAAAAATCATCAATAAAGGTCACGAAATACAAAGATCCTCCTTTCGAAGCTACTCTTGTTGGCCCCGAAACATCTGCATGTATATAGTTAAAATTCTTTTTGCTCTATGAGTAGCACATCTAAGCTGCACTTTACATTGTTTCCTTATAACATAAAACTTATAGAATCCAACCTTGCATGATTTTACCCTTTTCAGTAGATTCTTCTTTTGTAGCTCTAACATGCCACGTTCCCCCATATGCCCCAAATGCATATGCCAAAGGATCGTACTATCAGCATCATCAGTTATAGTGGCTGCAGCTCCACGTACAACTGTACTTCTTATCAGATTATAAATATTTTCAGAACCTTTCAAACCCTTCAAGGTCACCATAGTACCTTTCGTTACCTTCATTATTCTACCTTCTGTTTTATACGCGCAGCTTACAGAGTCTAAGGTTTCCAACGAAATTAAATTTTTCCTCAAATCTGGAACATGCCTAACTTCACCCAAGGTTCTTATAACTTCATCAAACACTCCGATTTTAATTGTTCCTATTCCTATGACTTTGCAAAATGCATCATTACCCATAAGAACAGTACCATAATTCACTAACGTGTAGGTGTCAAACAATTCTCTGTTTGGAAACATATGATATAAGCATGCTGAATCTAGAATTCATGAGTCTGACAGATGATATACGAGGATTGAAACCAAAAGCATATCGCCATCTTCTTCTAAATTCTGCTCTGTGATGTTCGCAGAGTTCGAAGGTCTATCTTTCGTTTCTCCTGTCTTTCCCTGTTTCTTCTCCCAGTTTGTGCCATTTTTAGGGAAGTCCTTCTTCAAGTGTCCCTGTTCATGGCATTTGTAACATTTGTACACAAACCCTTCGCTGGACTGCCCCATCGACTAAGATCTCCCACAGCCTCCACCTATTTTACCCATCTCCTTCTTTCTTCCATTATCCTCGTACCCCTTTACCACCAGTCCTTCACCTTGAGACAAATCAGCCTGTTGCTTTTGTTGCTTATACGCCAAAAGGGCTGTAGTGACCTCCTCTACTTCTAGGGATTCTTTGCCCCAAAGAAAAATTGTAACAAGCTTGTCGAGAAAAGTCGGTAACGAGGACAGCAACAACAAAGCCTGGTCTTCCTCTTCGAATTTTACGTCAATCTTTTTCAAATTGCTAATAAGTTGATTGAACGTGTTAATAAGTTGAATTAGATCAGAACCCTCGACCATCTTCAGCCTAAATAACTTCTCCTCAAAAACAGTTTATTTGTCAAAGACTTCGACATATACTTGCTTTCCAGTTTAGCTCACACACCAGCAGACGAGTCATCGCCAATTACGTGATACACAACTTCATCTGCAAAACACAAATGAATCATACTCATGGCCTTCATTTGCATATCTCCCTAGTCATCGTTCAACATTGCCTCTGATTTCTTCTTAGCCCCGTTCAACGCTTTTACCAAACCCTATTATATTAATAGATCTTTTACCCGCTGTTGCCATAGTTTAAAATTCTCAATCCCGTCGAACTTGCCTACGTTGAACTTTGTAAAGACGAACTTCCCACTATCATTCTTCGTGTGATTTAACCTACGTTCTGATACCAATGGGTGTGTTCGATTCACTCACACACACATGATTTAGAGAAAATAGCAAAGAGATCAACACACAGATATACGTGGTTTCCTAAATAACTTGGGTACATCTATGGGAGCGAGAGCTAGGGTTTTTCTTTTTATTCATAGGATTACATAAAGAGTATTTATAATTACATCTATTCCTAATCCTAATAGGATTACATGATATTCTTAACCCTAATAGGATTACATGGTCTGATTTCCATAATACCCTTAATTACACCGTACCATACTGCTACGCTTCGCATTCATCATTTTTACTAGAACTTGATTTTCTTCCATATGAGCCACAAGTCCTAACCCTCCCCCCAATAAAAAAAAATAAATAAAGAAAAAAGTCTCTACAATATCCCCACAAACCACTGTCTAGCAACATCCCTTCCTATCCCAACCCACAAACCACCCTAGCTCCTTGGGCCCCTTCCCCACAGCCCTACCCAAACCACAAGTCCACAACCTTTAGAAAGAGACTAACAGTCTGTGTGTGTGTGTGTGTTTTATTTTTAATTTCATAGAATAAGCATTCCTCACTTCAAGATAATATTGGGTAATGAATGGATTAATTCCTTATGCAAGTAGGAAAATAAAAGATGAAGGATTGTAGTGAGAATGACCTGACATTCCAAGTTCATAGCCGAACAAAGAGCCTCCCAAAGCAGCTACCAGACAAGATAACACCAGAAATAATGTCATACTGCCGTTGTATTTCTGACCGTCGCTTACCGTTTCAGATTTCAGGGCCATGGCTATGACCAAGGTCTCACACACACAGACACGGAAGTGATACGGTGAAGGAAGGAGTCTGAAATTTGCGGAACAGAGAAGTTCAAGTTGACTGGCAAAGTATTGAAGATTCAATAACCTTGCAAATCAGACATATTTACCATTATTGTGATGAATAACAACCAGTGCTTCTAACTTCCAAGTTCCAAGGCCATAGTCCTAATATGCATTTAAAACATGGCATTTTTTTTTTTTTTTGAGTTTTTACATTTTATTGAACATAGAATTCAAGGAGCCTCCTTAAACTATAGCATCAACTTGCTGCAAATTTTTCCTGAAGCACTAAAACACTACCAATATGCATAAAAGTCCACGAGAAAGCAATAATTATCAAGACAATTTGACTAAAATAACTTTTTTTTTTCAATAATTTTTTGAGGTTTGAATAAAAAAACTTAAAATATGGTGAACAGGCAAACACATTTTCCCGAGCAGTTGCAGTACAAGCGAAGCATACCCGTAAGCAGATTGCCAGAGTAACAACGACACTCGCCGTTAAGTTTTCTGGGTGTCGTCCGCCGCCGCCGGAGGAGGTCGAGAACAATAGGCAGCTTTTTGAACTTTATATCTTTTTGGAAGCCCGTCTTAACCATTTGCGCGGGGTTCATTGAAGCTGGCCAATCCCCTTTTGGAAGTCTCCATTTTTGGCAGTTTTGCTAATTTTTGGTAATTTCTGACGAGTGCAACTTTTTGGTAAGATAAATGGAACTTTTTTAAGTAATTTTTATAATTATTGGTAATTGATAAAATTTTTGCTTTGATAATTTTTGTGTGTTGGGTTGGTAATTTTGAGTTAAGTTAAAATTAAATAACCATTATATTATTTTTTTGTTACATATGTAAAAATTGGTGTATTAACAATTTATTATATAGATAAAATATTCAATTTTAATATTTTATCAAATATCTAAAATACTAAAAAGTTAATATATATATATATGCATATATTTCTAAATTTACGCTCCAAATGATATCAAATGTCAGCATCTGATACATGCGTGGACAGAAGATGCGTTATCCTAATTCCCTCCGAGCGCCAACAAATTTACCAAAACATGAAAGTTCGAGCTGCTTACGCATGTTACTCGGGACCCACACAGGTTGACTAGCTTTTGTCTTGAGTTCCGTTTGGGGATCACTACGAACGTGGAACTACATATGATTGGTTCTTACATTAGTGGGGATCACTACGAACGTGGAACTACATATGATTGGTTCTTACATTAGTAGTAATAATAATAATAATAATAGAATTAAAAAAAATCACATCTTAGTAGCGATTAAATAAGGTAGGATTTAATTATTATTAGAATAAAAAGATGGATGTAGAAACTAAATTTCATTTACGGGTATAGGAAACGTAATGCTAAATATAGAGAATTTTCGCGAGCGTTTATTATTTATGTTAATAAATAATTTTATATGTCATTAAATAATAATGAAATACCCTTTATAGAGAAAAATACCCTTTATAGAGAAAGTTTTTCTTACATTTTATTTTATTAGACATTAACAAGTCATTAAAATAATAATTAATGAAATGCCATAAATTTTTTTATTTTATTGAATATTAGTATTATGTCTTTTCATAGTGATTGTCAGGTAAGCATTGTATTTTTATTAATCCGTCTAATTTATGTATTTTTAATAAATATTTTTATTTTATAAATTGAAAATAAAAAAGAAATTAAAATGTGGAAAAATACTCTCTCTCTCTCTCTCTCTCTCTCTTTATTTTCTTTCTAAAAAAATTGTTTTTTATTAATTTAAATGCCAAATAAAAGAGTAAATAAAATATTAAAGTAATTATTATAAGGAAAAAAGGAGAAATTAAAAAAAATAATTTTTCCCCAATTAAGAATTAAATGGGAGATGTAACGAACCTGGATTTATTTTAAATTGTATTTTCTTACTAGTAAATAACTCGTATCTACGATACTTCTCATGTATAATTAAATATGCATGCATTTTGTATCCTCTTTTCCTCTCTATCCAACTCCAACATAATATGAAAAAATAAAAAAATTGCCTTTCTCGATGCAATTCTTCAAGTACTATCATAAAATTCAACTCCTTGGTCTAAGTGACCCAAAGACTGAACAAGAATTTGAGCAAAAGTTTTAGTTTGTAAACAATCTTAGTTATTCGTAAATAAAACTCAATCTCAACATCTAGATTTTAGTTAGTAAGAGAAACGTTTTTAAATATATTATGTTTTATTATATAAATATAGTCAACCTCATCAATTTAAATTTAAAATTAGAATTTAAAAAAAATATTTCGCAAAGACAAATTTTATTCAAATATTTGTAAAATAAAAAAAAATAGAACGATGAATATAAATTTTTACTTGGTTTTATAAAAATAACTATAATAAAAAATATTATTATTAATTATATGTGCTTTATAAAATAAAACAAATATGTCCATATGACTAATTTAAATTTAAAATTATAAGTTAAAAAAATAACTACTCTCGATATTTTTTTTTTTTTTTTTACTTTTAAAGTTAAAAAATACTAATAGTTGATGTTATAAAAAAAATAACCTAATTATTATTTAAACTTTTTTTATTCGTGTTTCTTAATTTAATTTCAATTTTATTTGTATTTTTAATTTAATCACTAATGTAATTAAAATATATAAACTTAACAACTATATCAAATTTTTAAACAATTGAGTTCTTTTTTGGAACTTATGAGAAGGTGAGTACCTTTTATAGAATCTAACATGGTGGTTTTCTTTTTAGAACCATGAATTTTTTTTTTAGATTTATTAGAATCAAATATCACAATTCTAGTATTTTATAGGTAAAAAGAAAAGTGAAGTTGTAGTGGATTGGCGATACGGTACAAAGAAACAAAAGTTTTGGTTTGTAAAAGATATGAGATAAAAAAACAAAAGTTTTAATTTGTAAAAGATCTCAACCATTCATTTAAGAATAAAACTAAATCTCAGCTGTTGAATTTTAGTTTATGAGAGTAGTTTGCGAGAGAGATATTTTCAAAAACCGTTATATTTTATTATATGGATAGTCAACCTTGTCAATTTAAATTTAAAATTAGAATTAAAAAAAATTACTCTCCCAAGAATAATTTTATTTAAATATTTATAAAAAAAGAAGAAGTACAATAATGAATATAAAGAGTGCCACATATGATTTTATAGTAAATTTTTAATTGATTTTCTAAAAGTAACTCAAATGAAAAATATTATTATTAATATATGTGATTTATAAAATAAAATAAATATAGTAAAATGACTAATTTAAATAAAAAATTGGAAGTTAGAAAAATAACTAACCTGAAGCCAAATTAATATTTGATATTTTTTTATACTCTTAAATTTTAAAAATAAACAGAATTGTTATCATAAAAAATATAACCTAATTATTATTGAAACTTTTTTTATTTGCGTTTTTTTTAGTTCATTTCTATTTTTATCAACATTTTTAATTTAATTACTAATGTAATTGAAATATATAAATTTAATAATCATATTAAATTTTTAAGTGAGTAGATCATAATTTAGATCCCATAAGCAAATGAATTTCTTTTTAAACCGAAAGAGTGGGTTCTCTTTCAGAACCTATGAGTTTTTATATTTATTATTTATTATTTATTAATCATAATTCTAGTATTTTTATAGGTAAAAGAAAATAAAAAGTTACTGTGTTTTAGCGATGTGTAACAAGAATATATTGTGACTGTAAAAGATGCCAACCATTCGTTAAAAAATAAAACTCAATCTTTATGAGAATGATATTTTAAAAAACCATCCTATTTTATTATATAAATTTAATAATTTTTAGTTTGTTGGTAAAATTTAATAACTTGAATTTTATTTATTTAATTTTGAATTGCTAATTAAATTTGATCTTTGAGAGAATTTTAAAATTATAGAAAAAATATGTAATTTTCTTAAATCCATAGGAGAAGGGTATGTAATAAATTAAACTTATTAGAGCTGGCTTGTTACTTGAGCAGCCGGGGAGGAAGAAGTTTATTGCCAATAACCATTCCGTTGTCGCCAACAACCGCTTGACTGATATAAGGGGTGATCAAATCGTATATATGCTATATATGTTAATACACATGTAATTTTCATATATATGGTAACGCGTCAAATTGCTGGTTTGATATAAATATAGCGTAAATCCTGTAAGAGGCACTACGTGGAGTAGGGAGAACGCTCGACTGCCTGAGGCGGTCATTTAAAGGGCTTGAGATGGTCGTCTATAGCTTACACGGCTGCTTGACGACCGATTTGAGATGGTCGTGGATGCTTGGGTCGTCTATTAGATAATAGAAAATTCTGGTGGAAATAAGAGTTATCTGCCCGGTTTGCAAAGCCAACCCCAATACCAAGCGTGCCATCAATGCACAGACAATTTCTGGGTCTAATATAAAATTAGTACATACTTTTCTTTTTTATTCTGAAAGTAAAGAAAATAAAATAACAACTTACAATCGGCCAGTTGTCATTCATTACTCAAAAGCTTGAAACATCAATGTATTATGCAAGGGCACCAAGATATGGGCTTAAGGCTCTAATGAAAGATCCAAGGCCATGTGCAAAGGGAAATGCTATCATGCCAAAAGGATTTGCAAGAAAAGATAACAAAGATGATGTGACGGTGGCAGTTTTGTAAACTAAATCTAGATGGACTCTTGGTTTTAAAATGATAAGCACACACTTTAAGGCACGTCATACTGATAATATCTTATGGCAAATTTTTCTGGTTGTGTAGAATTGTCCATTTAGAAAACTGGGAAAGAGTAGCACACCTGGTTTCCAAAACCAATGCCAATTCCAAGTAGTTTGCGGCCCAATATTATCATGTAAATACTAGCAGCAGCGCTAGCAAGGGCTGCACCAGCAAAATAAGCTGTCCTGCAACAAGGATTGATGGTCTGCGCCCAAAGTGTCGGGTCACTGATGAGGCAAAGGAAGACGAAACAAGGCACGTCACATAGAGCGGGGATGTGAATAAGGTCAACAATTGGCTATTAAATTTGCACTGGTTGCTCACTTTGGTGTCTTTCTTCATCTT
>QLOD02178233.1:0-11158 GCA_003260245.2 Sideroxylon spinosum
CCACGTAATTGACTTGTTTGACTGAGTGAATCGTTTAAATGGAAGGTATGGATTAAATTTTATTAATCACAATAATTGGATTTTGAATCGAATCAACTAAAATTATATATACTCAATTTATTATTTTATTTTGTACTTTTTTTATTATTATGTCAATTAATCAAAATTATATTTATATGTAAATATCTATCCTGAAATATATTTATAGAAAATTTAATTTTTAATTTCTTTTTTGTATAAAATTATTATATATAATTATATAATTCTTTTTTAATTTTGCATTTAAAAAAAAAAGCTAGAATCGAAGTAAAATATATTTAGATCTAAGAAAATAATCAATAATTGAAATTTTGATTCTTTCCGGTTCAATTTCGTGTGTATGGTTAATTAAATTTTACAAATCTAAATGAAGAGAAATATATTTGTGTTGCTGGTTTTAGACTTTTTTTTTTTTTTTTTCAAACTTGAACAAATATGTTGAAAGAACACATTTTGCATACACCACAAAGTGTAAGCATAATATGAATGGAAAAGAAAGGAAGAGAAGAGAAAATAAAAAATAAAAAAATAGAGAAAGGAAAGTAAAACACAAACAAAAATGTACATGAATAATATCATTTAAACACCAATAATTAATTACTAAGAAAAAAATTAAAGTTGGCTAAAATTTGGTTAGGTAAATTTGTCCTCCAAGGGCAATGTTAGATAAATAGAGAATATCAAGAATTTTAATATAGAATTTTTAGGATTGAAATCTAATAATAATAAATGTTTATTAATTTCTTATCAAGTAAATTTATCAAATTTTTTTTAAGATTCCAAATCATTAAATATATTTTTTCAAGATAATTATCAAATAAATCTATCGAGAATTTTTCAAGATTCATTTTACCTGATTGATCCAAAAAAATATATTTTCAAGATTTTAATAATAAAAAAATATATGATAAATGTCTGTTGAAATGAATATCAACAACAAGGTCAGTTCATCTTGAATCATGCAAATGAATACTCCGAAATTTTCATAAAATACTTTTACCACTTATAAAATATATATATTTATAAACAATAGATTCTTAACTATAAGAACTGTATACTTACTTTGACCACTTAAAAAAAAAAAAAGGGATTTGGTATAAGAATTTATTGACAAATTTAAGGCAAGGCAATATATATATATATATATATATATATGCGAGACTACAAAGGCATACAACAAATATTTGATAGGAATGGTAAAAAAAAATAAAAATGATAAGGCTAAAATTGGATAAATGCTAAAAAAAAAAAAAAAACCTGAAAACTTTATACTTTGACCACTTATGAATTTATTGACAAATTTAAGGTAAGAAAAATGACACACACAACAAATATTTAGGGACATATGACAAATATTTGATAAGGATTATCGAAAAATCGATAAGGTTAAAATTGGATAAATGATAAAAAGAGAGATAATGGGATTTAAGATAAATGACTTATGAAATTTGGTGGAGGTATATTTGATAAGAATTATCAAAAAACAAATGACAAGAAAAATGAGTTTTTCAATATTCTGTCTTTAAATTAATCTGTTCACTGTAAATCATAAAAATATAGATATATATAAATCAATAATTTACTATTCAACTAAAGACTTTATATCTTGACCACTTATAAAATATTTTAAATACTTATAAAAATTAAATTTCGTTAGACGTTGGGAATAGGACAAAATATTTGATGTAACCCACCTATAAAATACTTTGACCGCTTATAAAAAAATAAAAAGATTTCATACAATGATGGAATATTAGATATAGCTCACTTATAAAATACTTTGATCACTTATAAAAAATAGATAGATTTCGTATCAAAATATATATGTAGTCGGACTTAAAAATTTTGGCAATAGGATAAAATATCTTATAAGAGTTATCCAAAAACAATAATAAGACCATTGCAATTGGATAATGATAAAAAAAAAATACTAGTGATAAATGACCAAATAAAAAGAGAAGATAAAATTGCTTTAAGAGAAGATAAAAAAATTTATTATGTTGAAATTATTTTTAAATAAATGTGTATTTATGTTAAACTCTTTAATGGATTCTAATAATCTGTTTTTTCATATACATTATTTAAGGGCTTCTAATGAACGGTTGAAATGTACATGATTGTTGAAAGCTTAGGTTAGGGGCAGTTTACGAAAAAGATATGGTGAAATTTGATTAAAAGATTATTGAAATTATTCTTAAATCATCCTCAAATAAATGTATATGTCTATCAAATAGATGTAAATGCCTATTTTAAATTCAAAGTGAAAGGTAGCTGAACAAACAAAAGCGAACCGTAGTGAAATTTAATTAGAGGACTAAAATTTTAATTAGAAAATTGTTAAATTATCCACTAAATTTAATTAGAAACTATTGAAATTATCCTTAAATAAATAATCAGTTAAAAATAAAGAATATCCAAATTATCCTCATTGAGTTTTAAATTTGATTAGAAACTATTGAAATTATCCGTAAATAAATACTTATACCAGTTGAAGTTTTCAAGGGGAGAGGCGCCAAATTTAATTAGAAAACTATTGAATGAAAAATTTAATTAAAAGAATATAAAAATTATTCTGAAATAAATATTATCCAAATTATTGTCATTGAGTTTTCCTGGTGAGAGGCTGTTGAACAAAAAAATAATTGCAAAATTTGATTATAAGCAACATTTAATTAGAAAACTCTTGAAATTATTCTCAAAATTTAATTAAAATATTGTTGAAACTATCATCAAATAAATGTTTATATTTATTAAAAATATTTATATCTATTGAATTCTTCAAGGTAAGTCGCAACATTTGATTAGAAGCCAAATTTAATTAGACAACTCTTAAAATTATCCTCAAAATTTAATTAGAAGATAGTTGAAATTATAATTAAATAAATGCCATGTCTATGTCTATTAGAATATTCATGGTGAGACGTAATTAAACAAACAAACAAAAAGTAGGTATAAAGTGATTGGATAAAATAAAAAGAGATGATAAATTTAGTGTCGAAGATTATGATATGTTGAAATTATTCAAAAATCTGTTAAAATCTTAAAGAATTATAAATCTACTTGTTTAATAAAATATTTAAGGTGAGAGCTATCAAAATAAAAAAGTGGAACGTAACAAGAGTGGAAATGAATCATCCACTAAATTTAATTAGAAAACTATTCAAATTACCTTAAATAAATTATCCTTAAATA
This sequence comes from Sideroxylon spinosum, assembly GCA_003260245.2. Lineage (NCBI taxonomy): Eukaryota > Viridiplantae > Streptophyta > Magnoliopsida > Ericales > Sapotaceae > Sideroxylon > Sideroxylon spinosum. Next base: position 3,232 of record QLOD02178233.1, read on the forward strand.
AATGTTTCTATCGGTTGAACTTTCAAGGTCTCTCAAGAAATTTAATTAAAAAATTATTGAAATTATTCACGAAAATTTTGAATTATCCTCAAATAAAAAACAAACAAAAAATGAAACATCTCAAGATATTAGAAGACTCTTGAAATAATTGAAATTAAGGTAGAGATAAATGCATATATCTATTGAAGTTTTCAAGGGGATGGAGATAAATGCATATATCTCTTGAAGTATCTGTTGAAGTTTTCAAGTATCTGTTGAAGTTTTCAAAGATGAGAGATAGTTGAAAAAAAATAAAATGAAACGTTATAACATTTTATCAAAATTTAAATTTAATTAGAAAGCTCTTAAAATTATGTTTGAAATGAAATTAAAATAGAGATAAATGCATATATCTATTGAAGTTTTCAAGGATGAAGTTAAATGCATACATCTTGAAGTTTTCAAGGGTGAAGTTTTCAAAGGTGAGAGACAATTGAAAAAAAAAAAACAAAACGTTGCAAGATTTTATCAAAATTTAAATTTAATTAGAAGACTTAAAATTATTCTCAAAATCTAGTTAGAAAATTGTTGAAATTATTCACAAAATTTTGTAATTATCCTCAATTAGAAGCTAATTTTAATTGGAAGACTCTTGAAATTATTATCGAAATTTAATTAGAAGACTATTAAATTAGGATGAGGATAAATGCACATACCAGTTGAAGTTTTCAAGTGTGAGACAGCTAAAAACCAAAAAGTGAAATATAGAAGCTAAATTTAATTAAAAGAATTGTTGACGTTATTTTCAAATAAATGTTTATATCTATTAAAGTAAAACACAAAAAGTTAAACCTCGCAAGCCAAATTTAATTAGAAGACTATTGAAATTATCCTTAAAAAAACGTCGCTAAAATTTGTTAGAAACGGAATTTAATTGGAAAACTATTGAAATTATCCTCAAGAAGAACAATAGTTGAAAAACACAAAAAGTTAAATCTCACAGGCTAAATTTAGTTAGACGACTATTCAAATTATCCTTAAAAAAAAAGGTCGCTAAAATTAGTTAGAAGCGAAATTTAATTGGAAAACTATTGAAATTATCCTCAAATAAATGTTTGTATCTGTTAGAGTCTACAAGATGATATAGAAAAAACAAAAACACTGAAACGTCACGAAATTTAATTAGACTGATTTTAATGATGTTTTAAAATTTATTCTTAAGCCATTCAAATGTTAGTGATATCTTCAAAGGATTTTAATGATGTATCAAAATTATTCTCAAACCGTCAAAATCAATGGAATTTTTATGATCTATCGATAATTTTAAATGTTCAAGGAATTTTTATGATGTATCTAAATTATTATTTGTTGAAATATTGTTGAATTCTTCAAGTGATCTATAGATCTTTTTAAGCAGTTAAAATTTTTGAGGGATTTGATTCGAAATTTTTATGATGTATCAAAATTATTCAAGGGATATGTATCAATTTTACTGATCCATGGACTTGAAATCTTCAAGGGATTTGAATGATGTATGGAAACTATTTAATTCTTTTAGGGATTTGAATAATGTATTATCTATCTAAAAATAAATAAAATGATATATTGAAATTATTCTATTGAAATCTTGATGATATATTAGTATTATTCTTAAATAAATAAATTATTTCTGTTAAATTTTCAAAAAGATTTCAATGACATGTTGAAATTACTATTCATTGAAATCTTTATGGTGAGAGGCATGGTAAAATTAGGTAGGTAGGTATAAAACTGAGACGTGACAAAATTTTGATTAGAAAAATTTGTGGTAAAAATTATCATATGTTAGATAATTTTAAGATTTTAATGATATAATAAAATTATCATATGTTGAAATCTTCAAGGTGAAAGGAAGATTTCTTGAAATTATACTCAAATAAATTTCTTGAAATCTTTAAAGAACTATGATGATAAGTTAAAATTGTCCCTAAATAAATACAAAATCTATATTCAAGAAATTATCTTTACTTCATTGAAATTTTCAAGAACTATTAATGTCAAATAAATGTTTATGTATATCTATTAAAATTTTAAAAAATTCTATAAACTATCTTCAAATAAATATCGAAGTATGTTGAAGTACATGGTGAGGATTTTAGTTTTCTTAAACGAAGATTCTATTGATCTTAAATAAATGTCCATACACATTAAAATTTTTAATTCTGTTGAAAATTTCAAGGATTCTACTGATCTCAAATAAATATCTATGTACATCATTTTATGATCTTAAATAGTCTATGTACATTAAAATTTTCAAATCTGTTCAAGTTCTCAAAGGATCTCAAACAAATGTCGTACATTAAAATTTTCGAAGTCTTTTTAAAGTTTTAATCTTCGTTGAGATTTTCAAGGATTTTACTAATCTTAAACAAGTCTATGTATATTAAAATTTTCAAATCTGTTCAAATCTTCAAAAATTTTAGTAATCTTAAATAAATATTTATATACACTAAAATTTTTAAATTTGTTCAAATCCTTAAAGGATCTCAAACAAATATCGTACATTAAAACTTTAAGGTCTTTTCAAATTTTTAATCTTCGTTTAAATTTTCAAGAATTTTCCTAATCTCAAATAAGTGTATACGTGAAATCTTTGATTTGTTAAAATTATTTTCAAATAAATATTTATTAAAATCTTTTGAATATCTATGTCTGTTGGTGCATCAGGAGAATTATCTGGTTAATACATACAATCTTGAATGATTACGTGGCCTATTAAAAACATAGATGAGTTCTAATAATTCGGACAATTCACGTGTCTCAGTTTTAGTTTGGGAATTTATTATTATTATTATTTTGTATTTGGAAAGGGAAAAAAATAATTTATTAATAGTTAAATTTTTAGTTTTTGATTATTTAAAATATTTATTAAAAATATTATCCTGTAACACAAAAGTGCTTGTTTATTATAAATTTTTGTAAAATTTAAATTTTGTATTCATATTAATTTTACAAATTTATACTAAATTTATAAATTCCAAACACACGCTATTTAAACTTTTTTTTTTTTTTTTTTACAAATAAACAAGTTATATATAAATATATATAAAACCTCAACAACGCATCCGGCTCGAGTCACTGTCCCAAAATTTTCAAACTCTAAATAATAATTATAACAATGTTAAAGATTTAAATTGGGGATGATGCATTCCACGCAGGGGAGGGAAGGCCTAATAGCGACACGTAGAATATCCAATAATTCAATTATTATGTCATAGTAATTCGATTATAGAAGTATGACTGAATGAACCGTTGATAGTAGTATGGATTAAAAATTGAATTACTCACAATAATTCGATTTTGAATTGAATTAATAAAAATTACACGTATATATATATATATATATTCAATTAACAATTTTATTTTTTTATTTTTTATTATTATGTCAACAAATCAAAATTGTATTTATATAAAAATATATCTATCCTAAAAAATATTTATAGAAATTTTTTTAATTTCATTTTTTATCATAAAAAATCAAAAAATTTATTTAGATCTAAAAAAAATCAAAAAATAATTAAAAATAATCAGGAAGTTGTAATTTTTAATTAAAAGTCTTAAGAGAGATTCAGGAAGTTGTAATTTTAATCATTTAAAAATATAAAAAATAAAAAACTGAAAAATTAGTTAATTTTCCAAACGGAGGCTCATATGTGTAACTTTTTCGGGTCTCGTCTCAATTCGAATTCTCATGGTCACTCTTTAATTGCAGAGCAACGGATCAAGGGATTGGCGAATCGATCCTTCAAAATTAAAAAAAAAATTATATTAAAAATTTTACCACGTTAGTTTTGACGAGATAATCGGCGAGTTTCGACGGGGATTCAGGAGTGTGTTAGTGTCACATTCGGTATTGTGGAATAGGGCTCTCAGCTCCTGTGGTCAAGTTCCACCTATTGCCACGAGAAAAAGAGATTTGTGCCATAATGAGATTAGGTTCAATTTCTATTTTTTTTTTTTAACACTTCAAAATATTATTTAGCTTTTTTCTGTTTTAACTAGGAGGCCACAATTCTACTATTTTATTATGATATACTAATTTTCCAAAATAATTTTCTAAAAGTACAGAAATACTTAATTATTATAATTCTCACTACTTAATTTTTAAATTTTTTTAAATGACCTAATTTATCATCTTAAATTTTATTTTTATTTTACACAACAAAAATGTTAAATTAACAAAAAATTAATTACTAAAAAATTAATTTTTTTCTCCCTTCTCAAACATTAAAAAAAGTTAACTTTTCATTTCCAAACTAAACCTTTATTGGGTATTCAAAAAGGAATGTCAGCAGCGATTATTTTTTTATGTTAAATTAAATTATCACAGTAATTATTTTGTGATTCAATTATTAAATATTTCTCTTTGGAGTGATAAAAAAAGCTCTGAAAATTAGTAAATATATTGTAAAATTCTAAAATTTATTTATTTTTTTATCTCACTGTAAGAATTACGAATCCAAAATTTATTTCATTTTATTTTATTTTATTTCACTTTCACCCTATATGAAAAACTCTAAAAATTAGTAAAAATTATTATAAAATTTTAAAAATTATTTATTTTTTATCTCAGTGTAAGAATACCTAGAACTTTATTTTATTTCACTTTCACCCTATATGTTATATTAAAAAAATAACCAACCAATTCAACGTGTCCAATTCAAACTCCACCTCTCAAACACCCCCTATTTATAGATTTACATGTATAAGCAATTCCATCCTTATTTGGGTTTCAAGTGAAAATAGATCTTCTTCTGGTGGGTGTCACACTCTCACCTTATAGTCCTCGCCATGTTTGAAACCCGATCTCCATGATTTCTCTTGTAAAAAGGATAAACAATATTATTGTGTGTTCTTATATTCCTTTTTTAATATCTAAACATTTATTCATAATAATAATAAAAAATTATCCCTTATGATTTATTAGTGTAAATCTTTTTAAAAATTTTATTTGGAAATTTTATATTAAGTAACAGTTTTTATTTAAAAAAAAATTAGAACATCCGTTTTCATTTATACTTTTGTTAAACAATTCGTTTTTATTTATTTAAGAAATCAAGAATTTTTAAAATTCCAATTATTAATATCTGTTGAATTTATCATCAAATAAATCTATCAAAACTTATAAAAAATATATAACGTATAAGTCAACAGATTTAAGGTCAATAACATATATATATTTATAAAATATGGATTTCTAATTATACATCTTTATATTTTTACCACTTAAAAAAAATGGGCTTCGTATAAAAATCTATTGATAGATTTAAGGTAAGGTAAATGACATATATATGTGGGGAGGACAAAAAATTTGGCATAAGATAGAAACATTTGATAAGACTTGTAAAAAAAATGATATGTATAAATAATTTAAAAAGTTGGATGAATGATAAAAAAAATTGATATAAGAATCTGTTAAAGTTGCTGAAATTTTAATGATAAATGAAATAAATTTTAATAATCGGTTAAAATTATTCTCAAATAATATATAGATTCTACTGTTAAAATTTGAGATTATCTTCTAATAACCGTGAAATCTTCAAGGGATTTTAAGTTGAAGTTAATCTCTCAAAATAAATGTATATTGTGTTGAAATTTTTCAGAGATTCTACTGATATGCTGAAATTATTCTCAAATAAATATATATGTACATGTCCATTGAAATTCAATTCTAGTGTTTGAAATCTTCCAGCGGATTTGGAGTTATTCTTAAATGGGATTCTACTTATATGTTCAAATTATCCATTAAAATAAATAAATATCGATGTCTATCAAAAACTTTGAAGGTGAGATGCATATTCGAATAATATGATAAATTATCTCAAATAATTGTCTCTGTTAAAATCTAATTTTTGAATTACCCTAGTAAAATTATTTTAATAAAATTATCCGTTATCCTTGTGAAATTTTTAATCACATAAATGTTTATACGTTGAAACTATACCTGTGAAAGATTTTAATAATCTATTGAAATTATCCCAAATAAATGTGTTGAATTATCAATTATAATTATTTTAAATAAATGTATATGTATGTTAAAATTATCCTAGTGAAATTATTCAAAATTTTATTATTATAATCTATTAAAATTATCTCAAATAATTGTCTATATCTTCTACCCGTTGAATTATCCTCATGAAATTATCAATTATTCTCATGAAGTTATCTATCAAATAAATGTCAAAATTTTCAAGGTGAGAATCAGGTTCTAATAATAAGTTGAAACAATATCAAATAAATATCAGTTTAAAATTATACTTATGAAATTATCCATCAAATAAACATCAATGTCCAATGAAATCAGGGAGATTCTAATAATCTATTGACATTATCTCAAATAAATGTCTATTGAATTATCCTCCTGAAATTATCAATTATAGCTATCTCTTGAAATTATTCTCGTGCAATTATTCATCAAATAAATATTTATGCCTATTAAAAATTTCAAAGTATTTCACAAATCTAATAATATGTTAAATTATCTCAAATAAATGTTTGAATTCTATTGGTATGTCAAAATTATTCTCAAATTCTACTGACTTGTCGAAATTATCCTCATAAGAAAACAAAACAAAACAAAGAAAAAATTATGCATGCTAAAATCCTTTTATGTGATAATCATCCGGACACATTTTAAGTTAAATAAACAAAGAAAGATCAAGAGTTTGTAAAATTAATAAATGTCGGATGAAATTATCTCCTTTAAAATTATCCATATATATTTTCAAGATTAATAAATATTGGTTGAAATTCATCCATATAAGTTTTCAAGATTAATTAATGTTCGATTTATCTATATTAAAATTATCTATGTATGTTTTCAAGATTAATAAATGTTCGATTTATCTATATTAAAATTATCTATGTATGTTTTCAAGATTAATAAATGTCAGATGAAATTATCTCAGTTAAAATTATCCATATATGTTTTCAAGATTAATAAAGTCTGATGAAATTATCTCTATTAAAATTATCCAATGTATGTTTTCAAGATTAACAAATCACAAAACAAAGATTAAAATTATCCATCTATGTTTTCAAGATTAATAAATGTCGGATGAAATTATCTCTATTAAAATTATCCACGTATGTTTTCAAGATTAACAAATCACAAAACAAAGAAAGATCGTGCATGTTAAAATCTTAAGTGATAAGTTAGATAAATAAAAAAAGATAAGAGTTTTAAAATTATCCATGTATATTTTCAAGATTAATAAATCACAAAACAAAGAAAGATCTTGTAGGTTATAATCTTAAGTGATAAGCATCTAGACAGTGTTAAGTTAGATAAATAAAAAAGATAAGAGTTTTTCAAGATTGATAAATATGATGAAATTATTCATGTGTACTTTCAAGATTGATAAATGTCAATTGAAATTACTTATGTCTGTTGATACTTAAGTGAAAGGTAACTTATGTGCCTTGAAATCTTCAAAGGAGAAGCATGTTATGATGTTTATTAATCATGTCTGTTGAAATCATGTGATATATATCATGTCTATTAAAATTCTTAAGTGATACGTATCGAGAAACTTTTAAGTTGCTTAAATTGTAATCCTCAAGTCAAATAAGCATTTGGACATTTGAAATTGTATTATATATAACATATATCATGTATGTTGAAATCTTCAAGTGATTGTGATATATATCATGTCTATTGAAATTCTCAAGCAAGGCACTTGAAATTCTTAAGTAATATATTACTAAATACGTTAAAAAGTCTTTAAGTAGGAGACAACTAAATACATGTTTATATTATGTCTGTTAAAATTCTCAAATGAGAGACATGTGGACACTTTTAAGTTATAGATTTTAAGTGAGACGCAGATTTTAAGTTGTGATATATATATCACGTTTGTTGAAATACTTGAGTGATTATGATATATATATATCATGTCTGTTAAAATCT
>QLOD02178250.1:0-11158 GCA_003260245.2 Sideroxylon spinosum
CAACCCAACCACGTGGACTTCGTCTCTGCCATTAGTTTCATTTGGTCTCACAGTGGGATCGACTCTCTCTCTCCCCCTCTCCTCTATTTTGTGCAATATCCTTATAACCGGTGTTTTATATTTAATTTATATTTTATGCTTATTTAAAATTACTATTTTCAAGTAATCTTAATTTCCGCGAAAGCAAATTTGAATCCTCAATTCTATGTGTTATTTGACATATTGCAAAGCCTTTTTTTTTTCCCCATAAAATTTCATAAAACTCCCAAGTTTTTTTTTTTAATTTGTTATCCGTTTTATCAATTTTGAAAGTGTACTTTATGAAATTTTATGGACTTCAAATTTACTTTAACACTCATCCAAGTTATATATATGTATTCTTTGGAAGATCTTATGCCAATGTGAAAAGATAATTCACCGTTAAGTGTGTACATCCTCCTTTGATTCGAAGGCATTTTAACAAACACTTGATATGTGGCATAAAAATATCATTCCGACCACAATAGTGTTTTTCTTATCATAAAATACACTCCCATCAGGGATATGTTCTAATTAAATTGGGACTAAATAATTTAACAGTTACTTTATTTATTACATTCAAGTGCACCAGGAGATAATATCTATAGAATGTATCCAACAAGCTACTTCCTCACATATCTCAAGGCTTATATAATCTAACATTTAATACTACTATTTACTATCATTGTATAGTCATATTAACATACAGCACGTCAGGTTTTTTCTCTCTATAAATAGTAAAAAGTTCGTCAAAGTCTGGGGTCTTTTCTTCTTCTCTCTCTCTTTCTCTATCCAAAACTTTCACTACACAAGATTATTATTTATAAAACCTACGACTAACTTAAGTATCGGAGAGTCCTTGGTCGAGACTATCTCCAATCATTTTACTTCACTATTTATGTTACATGCATGTTACAGCGGATGGGAGTCTATAGGAATATGGCAGAAGGGAGTTCATGGAAGAAGGGGATTAAAATTTTACTGAACATTTGGCGCCCACCATGGTGCACGTACTTGTGCCCATGTAATTATTTTACCGTGAGCAACGTTTGTCCCATCGTCACCGCTAAAAGCATTTTTTTATTCGGAAGTATTCTTTTTGCCAGATGTATTTCTTTTATCAGAATTTCTTCACGGAAAACATTTTATCGCCGCTGCTGGAAGCATCTCTTTTATCACCATTGCAAATATTTCTTCTATCGCTACTGAACGTACTTCTTTACTACCGTTGAGGGCATTATTTCTTCTACCGTTGCTAGGGGTTTTATATTACCATTAGAGTATTATCTCGCCACCGCTGGGAGTATTTTGAACTGATAAAGACATTTTCAACTCATCTGAAGATTTGAAGTTAATTTATATGTAAGTATTTAATTGACCATTCGCTATTATTAAAAGATTTTTACGGATGAGAATTATACAAGAAAGCAATTTCAGAGACATGCACAAAGCCAGTGGTGATTCATACAAGGATTGCCCATTGGATTTATCCAATTGGTGGTTCATACAAGAATTGTCCCACTGGATTTATCTAGTTGGTGGTTCCTATAAGGATTGCCCCACTGAGTTTACCCAGTGATGGTTTATATAAGGATTACCCCACTGGATTTATCCAGTTGATGATTCATACAAGGTTTATCCCACTGGATTTACCCATTGATGGTTCATACAAAGAGTGCCCAATTCGATTCATCCAATTAATGGTTCATACAAAGATTGTCCCACTAGGTTTACCTAGTGGTGGTTCATACAACTCCACTGAATTTATCCAATGGCGGTTCAGACAAGCATTGTCCTACTGCGATTTCCCCAGTGGTGCAAAATGTGTTATTTTGTAAAAGAAAAGCATTTCTTAATTCACGCAAAAAGATTTACCTCCCCGCAACTACAATAATCATGGCTGGCGATACATAACCAACAAAGACCTTGCAAACACAAAAGAAGCAACTTTATTCAGAGCACATTCTGGTTGCATTTATCTTCAAAAGTTTATTCCCGAGCACGTTCTGGTTGTGTTATCTTCAAAAACTTATTCCCGAGCACGTTCTAGTTGGCTATCTTCAAAGGCTTATTCCGGAGCATATTCTGGTTAGTTTATCTTCTAAAACTTATTCCCGAGCACGTTTTGGTTGGATTATCTTTAAAAACTTATTCCCGAGCAAGTTCTGTTTGGGTTATCTCAAAAAGCTTATCCCCGAACACATTCTGGTTGCATTTATTTTTAAAAGCTTATTCCAAGCATATTATGGTTTGGTTATCTTCAAAAATTTACTTCAGAGCACATTCTGGTTGGTTTATTTTCTAAAGTTTATTCCCGATCATATTCTGATTTGGTTATCTTCAAAACCTTATTCTCAAGCACATTCTTGTTGGGTTATCTTCTAAAGCTTATTCCCAAGCAAAATCAAAAGCCTTTTCTCAACCAAGGTTAAAAGCTTATTCCCGAGAAATAGAAAATGGTCATCTAAAAGGGTTTTAACAAGCATGATTTCCCTGAGTATAGCATGATCAAACCAAGCAAAGGTTTTATCCCGAGCATGATCTTCCCAAACAGATATTTATCTAGAGCATGTTATTCCCTATCACGATATTCCTGTGTTGAGATTTTTCCTGAGCATATATTTCCTAAGCAAATGTTCAACCCGAGTATGCTCTTCCCGAGCACGTTCTTTTTGACCATGTTTTTCCCAAGTAGAGAGAAATTTTTCCTAACATGGTTATGATTATCTCCTTGAGTAGGGTTATTCTTCAGTAGAAGAAGGTCTGAGCACGTTTAAAGCCCAATTGAGGGCGTGGTTATATCCTCGAGTAGGGTTATTCTTGAGTAAAAGAGGGCTCGAGCAGGTTTAAAGTACAATTGCAGGCATGATTATCTCCCTAATACGGTTATTCTTAGTAGAAAAAGCCCGGAGTAGATTTAAAGTACAATTCCGAGCGTGGTTGTCTCCTCGAGCAAGGTTATTCTTCAGTAGAAGAAGCCCTGAGCAGATTTAAAGCATAATTCCGAGCATGGTTGTCTCATTGAGCAAGATTATTTTTCAGTAGAAAAAGCCCCGAGCAAATTTATAACACAATTTTGAGCGTGGTTGTCTCCTCGAGCAAGGTTATTCTTAGTAGAAGTCCTGAGCAGATTTAAAGTATGATTCCGAGCGTGGCTGTCTCTCCGAGAAAGATTGTTCTTATTAGAATAAGCCCCGAGCAGATTTAAAGCGCAATTCTGAGCGTGGTCGAGCAAGGTTATTCTTTAATAGAAAAAGCCTGAGCAGATTTAAATCAAAATTCCGAGCATGGTTGTCTCCTCGAGCAAGGTTATTACTCAGTAAAGCTATTCCCGAGTGAAATTATTAGTGTTCAGACAATCATTCATATTCAAGCAATACCATCCGAAAAGAAAAGTCCAAAAAAGTCATACAGATGACCTTATTTTGTAATTCTGATAATTTTGAAATTGCCATAGGTTGTTTAGGAACATAGATCTCGAAAAAATACATGAAATCAAAAAAACAAAATCACCTAAATCGGAACCCGAGCAAAAAATTATGGCCATTTAAAGTTCTCATAGTACAAAACTCAACTCCATTTCGTTTTTTCCTCTTCTTTTGCCTTCTAGCATTATTGAAAGCATTTGCAAATGGATGATCTTAATAGTAGATTACATTCCACTCACTTTGTAGTATATGACTGAGTTCATCTTTTTTTTTTTTTTGATGGCTAAGCCGGGATTACGCTTAGGTGCATACAAAAAAACATTGACCTAGCTCTGATTACGTTCAGACACATACAAAAAGAATTATCGAAAAGGTGTTCAATTGCATTGTCTCTGTTATGACATACACAACCTTGGTTAGTTTATTGATCAGGTGTACTCTTTAAACTGAATTTCTGTTCTTCAGCTTAATGACAAGAATGATCAAAAGCTTTTGTTTCAGCTAGACTCACAAGAATTATCAAAAGCGACCATAAGGTTAAGAGCCTTGTCTGTGATCAAACAAATGTTAAATTTAAAGTCAAACTCTCATTTATAGATGCTCGGGATACAAATCTTAAGTTGAAGTTGAAGTGTTAAGGCATTCTCAACACGTTTATTTTGGCGATTTACATTCCCAGGTAGTAGGATATGATTGAAAACATATTCATGATGATTGATAAAATATCAAGTGAAAACTTTTCGAACATTTCAATAGTGTTCACTATGTTCATGCTTGATTACATCATGAAATTTACTCCTCAAGTTAATATTGATCTATTATTTATAAATTGGGTAATGACTGAATAACATGGCAATTCTTGAAATACTAGTACATGAGAGGTAGCAAGTAGGGGTGGAAACAAGTCGAGCTTCAATTTGTTCGAGCTCGGCTCGAACTTTTTAAATTGAGCTTGAGCTTGATTCGAGCTTTTGTATAGGGTCGAACTCGGCTCGATAAAGAAGAATGTAGTCTCGAGCAGGCTCACGAATAGCTCGATTAAACCAAATGACGTCGTTTAAATTTAAAATATAAATAAAATATTATTAAAAAAATTATTAAAAAATATTAAAATATTGTTAAAAATATATATATATATATATTTTATCGAGCCTGCTCGCGAGCTTTCAAGCCGAGCTTCTCTAGGCTTGAGTTCGAGCTCGAATCTGAAACGATTCACAAATCGAGCTTGATTCGAACTCGTTTTAGTCACCAACCGAACTCGAGCCGAGCTCGAACTCAGCTCAAATTGCTCTATTCATTACTACCCTTAGTAGCAAGTAAAATCACAAAAATCACAAACAGTGAAAAGCTTTATCTATATGCCTATGACCATACAGATTCACTTACATATACAAATCAATTTATATTCCAAAAACAAGGTTTAAGCATGAGTTTATCTCTGCAACTCATGAAGAAATGTTATACTGCTATTTGGCTGTACTGTTGCATACTTCAATTGTTAATTGATTCTAATCTTTGTACATATATTATTTACATTGTTGTTGTTAATACATAAGGCTTATAAGTTCCATTCTACTCTGCTCGGATAATAAATTATCCCGACTAGAGTAGGGGCATAACGTGCAGTATAAAAATATCATCCCGATCATAATAGTGTTTCCTCGAACATAAAATACATCCCCTGATTAGAGGGTACGTTCTAGTTAAATTGAAACTAAATAATTTGATAGTTACTTTATTTACTATACTCAAGTATCTCAGTAGATAATATCTGCAGAATATATACAATAAAGTCACTTACTCACATATCCTCAATCTTACATCATCTAACATTTAATACTACTATCTACCGTCATTGTATAGTCATATCTACATACAGTATGTTAGGTTCTCTCTTTCTATAAATAGTAAAAAGCAAGTTAAAATACGGGGTCTCTTCTTCTCTTTCTCTTTCTTTATCTGACTCTCTCTCTATACAAGATTATTATTCATAAAACCTGCGACTAACTTAAGTATCGGAGAATTCTTGGTCGGGAACTATCTCTGACCGCTTTACTTCACTGTTTCTGTTACATGCTGGTTACACCGGATGGAAGTTTAAAGGAATATGAAAAAAAGGGGTTTACAGAAAAAAGGGTTGAAATTTTATCGAACAGTTGGTATCCGGTGATAATATTTAGTTAAAAGTTTGGAATAAAGTTCAGTTCCAACGGAAGATTTTCAAGTTTGATAGAAATTCAATTAAGGCTCGACTTTATTAAAAGATTTCACAAATTTGGTTGAATATCTTACTAAAAACTTTAACAAATTGGGGAGCCGTTTAAAAATTTTATTTTTAATAACTCTTGATATTCTTTTGTCATATGGTAATAAATTTATACTGAAAATTAATGGATTTATGTTAAAAAATGGTACATTTATTTATTTACCAAACGCCACCTGGATTGTGCACCTCAATTCTCAATTCGGCGAGTTTGTGGCGCTCTCTCTCTCTCTCTCTCTCACTCTCTCTCTCTCCAGTCGTAGGACACAGGGGTGTGTGAGTGTACGAAAATAAAGCTCTCACTCTCTGTCTCTCTCCATCCAGCTGTAGGATACAGGTGTGTGTGAGTGTACGAAAATAAATAGATGTTTGGATCTTACAAAAAATGGAGCAGGGAAGTAAAATAAAAGGAAAGGATTTGAGCTTTGGCCCACTTTACACCAGACCACAAGAAGTAGAAACTAGGCCCACTTCCAACTTCTGGTAAAATACCCTTTTGATCCACTCGATTAATCTAAATTATTAAATTAAGGACCAATTTATCCTAACCCTTGCATTAATATAATTTAATAAATTATAATTTACACCGCACTATCTTTTAATTTAATATAATTTACACCACACTCCCTTTTAGATTTAATAAAATTAATTGAATTTAATAAAATATTTTAATTAAATAGTAGTTTTAATTTTAATCAAATATCTCTAATGATTTTTTATTTTTTTTAAATTCAATATTCTAATATATAATTATTATTAATTTTATTTTACTAGAATAAATTATTTTAATACGTATTTATTATTTATTCATAAATAATTTTAATGTAATAAAATAAATTATTTCAATCATAAATTATCGTTTTAACTTTAATAAAATAAAAATAGGAGAGAGAGAGAGAGAGAGAGAGAGAGAGAGAATTAAGTTAATTGAGGATAGATTTGTTTTTATAATAAGTATTTAACGAAGTTAGGGTTAGAACTAATTGTGGGGGTCGGGGGTTACTAACATTTCAAAATAAGGATAGATTTGTTTTTATAATAAGTATTTAACAGAGTTAGGGTTAGAACTAATTGTGGGGGTCGGGGGTTACTAACATTTCAAACTAAAAGATGCATCTGTAAATTTTAAATGTTGAGGGAACTACATATAACTACCCAAATGTTTAAGGGTTTAGGTGTAATTTACTCTATAATAAATTTAAATAGATGGATTAAACATACTTATTATTATTTTTTCTAAAATTTATTAATTTGCTTTATCTCATCTCTCAAGGATGAAAGGAATAAGATGACGACGGTTGGACTGTAATTCAAAAAAAAGAAAGGTCATATTAGGATTTATCTAGCCGATAAAATAGAATTCAATTGTTAGTAGAGAAGAAAGAATAAGAAATAGAGTGATATATATATATATATATATATATATGAATTAGAGTGTGATAGTAAAAATATTTGAATAAATAAATGATAAACAAAAAATAAAAAATAATTTCAATTAAAAATATCTAATAATAATAAATATAGTATGAAAGGTGAGTTAAGTGAGTTTTATTATAAGTATTTGTAAAGTGAAAAATATAAGTATTTATGAAGCGAAAAATAAGTAGTATCTTAAATTGGATGGTACTTATAGAAAATTGTATTAAATTTGAATTAGAAATTGAATCGTAAACAGAATTACGATAAACGAAATGTTATAATATTATATTTGTATTGATAATGAGGAATTTCTACACATTTGATTTTAATATACATGTTCATGAACGAATCAAATAGATTATATAAGCATAATATTATCTATTTTTTGTATGACAAAATTATAAATTAATAAATTAATATATTATTTTATTATTTTATTAATATATTATATTATATTATTTTATTTTGTATATAATATTATACTATGTGTAACATTCCAACAATTAAAATTTTTAATAATAATCAGAATAAATAATAAGCCAAAAATATTATTTTTTATATTATTTTATTTTGTATATAATATTATACTATGTGTAACATTCCAACAATTAAAATTTTTAATAATAATCAGAATAAATAATAAGCCAAAAATATTATTTTTAACAATAATTAAGTTAGATAACCTATATAATCAATACAACTTAATATTATTTTTAATAATATCCAACTTAAATAAAATTTTAATTCATTTAGGGTTCAATTTAGATAGTTATGATTTTTCGAATTCAAATATTAAGTGATTAGTATCATTCAATTTAGATAACTATAGTTAACAATTAATAATTATTTAATTAACAAAATTAAATAATATAAAAGAAATGTAACAGCCATTATACGAAGTTAGGTAAACGGCGGCACAGTTTCGTGCTTTATTATCATGTTAATTAGAGATGGCAATTTTAACCCGTCATAGCAAGTACCCATCTGACCCGTACAATTTCATTTTTTATTATGTATATATTGTATTCAAAAAACGAAATTTATTTAATTAATACTAAATAACTTTAGATTCTAATAACAAATAATCTAATTTCGGAATTAATATTTTGTTTTCGATATAACGAGTGAAAACAACTTTTTTTTCCTTTACTTATAATAAAAGTTTAAGATAAGATCCAATATAAGAATTTTTTTGAAATTTTAGTTGTTATAAAAGTAATATAATAAGTTTAACTTAGTAAAAAATATTTAAAAACTTTTATTAAAAAATAGTTTTTTTTTTTTTTACTTTTTAAAATGTAAAATTACTTATAAAGTTATTGTATTTAAAGAATTTTATAATTATTGTTGATTTAATCGCCTCATATTTGCAGGATATGAGTACTGGATTAACTAATGGGTATCCGATTACCCAATTATTAGGCGATAATAGTTAGTAAAATATACCTGTTGTTTACCCGATCGATTTGGAAATGATATAGGTAATATCCAATCTCGATCCGAACTACTTTCATCTCTAATGTTAACTTTATCTGAGTATATATATATAAATATATATGTTAAAGTTATGATAAATGCGCTTCTTTATTATTCTTTCTACTTCACATTCAATGACAAACCTAGGATTTTGTTGAGCGGTGGCAAAATTTAACATAAATAAATATTACAAAATTTTAAATAACAACCAAAATAAGATTAAAATAAAAATTATATATTTTCAAAATATAGTATCTTTACAAGTAACTTTTATGACTTTTAATCATATAGAAATTATGAATAAAAAAAATTTCAATCTTTTTTTTGGTTAAAAATGGATGTTAAACCCTAGTTAAAATGTATATTAGTAAAATTTTGAACATAAATAAATAAATCAGTAATTCTTCAAATAGCAAGTAATAAGTAAGACAACTAATATAAACAACCAATTGTTATAAAATATAGACAACATAAATTATATAATATCATAAAAGTTTATATTTTTAAGCTAAATCTGAATAATTTGTGTAATGAAATAAAGTATTAAAATATTAAAATATTGAATTAGACTCAAATCATAATTTGTAAGCAAACTATCTTATTTATTTTTTCATTGTTGAGATAAAGTTGTTACAAATTGAATATAGAATTTTAACATATATTAACATGGTACTTGGGAGAGGATAAGAGTTTGAGAAAATAGAAAAATTGGGTTGAGAGAAAGTGAATGAAAAAAAGATTGGTTTAAGAGAGAGAGAGAGAGAGAAGAGGAGACAAAAAGAGACAAAGGGTGGCGTAAAAAAAAAAAAAAGTTGTTGCAAATTAAGTTTAATGAGAGAGAGAGAGAGAGAGAGAGGCGGGGAGAGAGGTGAAAAAAATAAAAATAGAGGGAGGGTGGTATAAAAAAATATAAAAGTACTGTTGCAAAAAAAGTTCAATTAAAGAGAGGTGGAAAAAATAAATAAAGGGGGATCTTGGGTTTGAAGAGAGAGAAAGAGTGAAACATACTGCTGGAATTTAACCAGAGAGAGAGAGAGAGAGGAGGAAATGAAAGATGAATAGCATACTAGATACTTAATTAGGTAAATTTTGAATTCAATGAGGGCCATATGTATTAAAAAAATAAAAAATTAATATAAAATATATGAAAAATTTTCAGTCAGTGGCTGCAGTTGCCCTCTCTCATCCCTTAGTAGATTCATCCCTGTTGACATTTTTTTTTAATTAAAATTATTGTGAAAGAGTTAGAATCTAACTAAGAAATACAAATATTTCAGCCTAAAAGAATCCTTCAATAAATTTGAAAGAAGTAAGAGAATTTCTTAAAACTAGAGCACAAATTCGCCTGTGAACAAAAGCAGTTCACGTGTGGTAGAAGTATTTTAAAAAGGTTGTTTCCACTACTAAAAGCGATTCCCATATGAACTGGCTTTGGGACCCTACAAATGCTGAAAAGATTGGCTAACCTAACCAAGTCTCTGGTTGTCATTGCACCATAGATATATAAAGATATATATATATATATATATGTATGTATGTATGCTTTATGAATCACATAATGAAGTATAGAATAGAATCAACAATTAATATTTTATTTCATATTTATTTTTAAAGAAATTACGTTGACAAATTTATTTTGTATATATCTTCAATAAGGGTATTGTTTGTTATCCATTTTCATTCATAAAACATTAATGTATGGTTGGAAAAAAATGGGAGAGATAGGGGCAAAGGGGGGTGGTGGTTGGCTCATAATGTGATATTTCTTTTTTACCGTAAATGCAAAGACACGCCATTCTTCCTTCTTGAATTGAATAGCATTCAATTAATGAACTTTTTGTGAAAAATGGCTCACCCACACAAATCAATCACAAAGAGGAAGAAGAGAGAGAGAGAGAGAGAGAGAGAGAGAGAGAGAGGCAAAGCCACAATGACTTGGGGGCTGATATCAGTGTGATGTCAACTCAAAACATTTGAATAAAAATTGTAAGATTAAAATTTAATTATTTAGATTTATTCATATATTTTTAATTAAAAAATATTTACATTATTAAATTTTAATTTCATAACCTTTGTCTCAAAAACGAAATCTCATTCAAGGTTTGAAATAAAAATACATAAAAAAAAAAGTGCAATGCAATTGAACATATTTATTTTTTGAAAAATATTCATTATGAAAAAATTTCAGAAAGTGAGACTAAAAGGATGGAGCCATAATTTTTTTTTTTTCCAATAGAAAGCAGTTTGATATTTTTTTTTTCTTTCTAATTCATTGAATCACAACTTTCTCATATTATTCAGAGACAGCTCAAATGGTGAAGGCCCCAGTGGTGAAATTGGAGGCTCGAAATATTTTGGGAGAATTAAGTTTATATTAGAAAAATCATTTAGATGATTTTATTTTCTATTTTCAAGGCTCTGAATTAAAAAAAAAATCATGTATTTCCACCTTTTCTATAAGCCCTAAATGAAAAATTAGACGATAGTTGAGCTCTATATTTTGGTCGATAATAAATTCACCAACGATAATTTAATAAATAATTCTGCATCT
>QLOD02178291.1:0-11157 GCA_003260245.2 Sideroxylon spinosum
TAGAAAACTTATTTAGCTAGACATATTAGATACCCATTAATTTCAACAATTATAAGAACAACATATATACATTTGGGTAATTTCAAAATATCCTATAATTAATAAATTCCAAAAACCCATACATAAATTTTATGTATAAATGTATACTTTCAATTATAAGTATCAAATCTTTGATAATTGAAAATTATTATACAATTCAAAATTTTATTAAATATTAAGGTTTAGCCACTTTGATGACTAACAAATCATTCATAATATAAAATTTTTAAATTGCATAATAATAACAACTAATTGTACAATAATTACTTAATTAAGTAATTATAACAATACCTACAATTATAATTACTTATTAATGCAGCATATATTTATATCGTAAGATTATATATACATGTGCTGCCGAGCATATATTAAATGCAAACTGATTATCAGACAGTACTTACTATATGTATTTGCGTTAACTACTATATATATATATGTATCCATTATTGTAACTTCACTAATTAATGATCTATTATGCGGATCAAAATTCAGAAACACAAATCAACTTTTCGCTTCATTAAATTAATGGTTTTATTATTATGGATCCGCTGGAATTTTCACACATGCATAGAAAAAAAAAATAACAGAATTAAATTTCATCCTAATGAGAATAAGAAACCTACATTGATTCTGCCAATTCATTAACCACAATAAATATATACATATATTTCCTTTCATAAAACCCCCTGTAACGTCAGAGACTCCCATTTATTGTTTTCATATTACCTTTCTCTTCATCCAGTTTTTAGTTCATAGATTAGACGGCTTCTCATTAGAAAAGACCTCACAAATTCCTATATATGAATATAAAGACCCATTAATACTGTAATCAAAATATTCTTTAGATTCATTCCAACATATAATATATGGTCTTAACTTTCATAACTCCAAAAGTCAAGAAAAAACTATCCACAAAAAAAAAAAAAAAAAAAAAAATATATATATATATATACATACTAAAAAACGGCTTGAGGCAGCAATGTATTTAATAGAATAATTTGATCGGTGATGATCAAAATAAAGAAATCCAATTAAATATTTGATTAGATGAATTTAATATTATAAATAATAAAATAATAATTTTATTAATAGAAAATCATAGATTCAAAGCCATGCTCTGATACCAATTGTAAGCAAATTTAATGATATAAAAAACCCTAATTTGTATATATGATAATCCCACAACTTTAAAATATTTTGTTTGTTTTAATATTTTATCCATTTTTTTTGCATTAGGTTAAAATAGGTTATTTAATTAAATATTTTAAAATAATTTTAATAGATAATATAATTAAATAAATTATTTAAAATTAGTTTAATATATTTAATTAAATTAATTAATTTTATTAGCTAACACTTTAATTTTATTTAATTTAATTAAATTAATGAAAAATATATTTATTAATTTATTTTAATAAATAATGTAACTAAATTAATTAATTCAATTAATGCAATTTACTTAATTAAATTCAGTTAATTAAATTGACATGAAATATAATTTATTAAATCCAATTACTTTTTAAAAAATTTATGAGATTAAATATCTTTTTAAAATAAAAATTAATTACTGTGAACAAAATTACCTTTTTAAATGCAATTTGAATGCTAAGGGCTCTTCTATGCTGATTTTCTATTTACGATTATCTGTTTATATTTTTTTGAAACGAAAACTGAAACTGTATTAGTAAATGTAATTTTTTTTATAGTAATTAATTTTTATTTTAATAAAATATTTAGTTTTATAAATATTTTAAAAATAATTAGACTTAATAAAATATATTTCATATCAATTCAATTAATTAAATTTAATTAAGTAATTTTTATTAATTAATAAAATAATTTAATAAATATATTTGATGTTAATTCAATTAGATTAAACCAAACTAATTAAATTAAATAAAACTAAAGTATTAGCCAACAAAATTAATTAATCTAATAATATATATTAAATTAATTTTTAAATAATTTATTTAATTATGTTATTTATTAAAAAAAAATTAGTTTTACAATATAATTGAATTAAATAATCTATTTTAATATGATGCAACAAATTGGATAAAGTGTTCAAATTGTCTTCTATGGATGCTTGGTACACCTAGCTGTGCAAATTGTTGTCATTTATGTGCCCCTGGAGTTGAAACTGTTATCCAAAAGTTTTGTGTGTGCTGGGGTGGGGAAGAGGAGCGGAGGGAGAATAAGAAATGTACTTATTTTAGCTCGATGAGGCAATCAATTACCAAGAAAAGAATTTTTGAATGCCTCAAGTTTACATTAATTTCGAAATCCTATAACATTAAATAATAACAATAATAATAAAAAAAATAATTAACCCCGCTAATGTTACATGAGAACGTTCTAATTAACCCAGTTATGATTCTGCAAGCAAGTGATGGTCCAATTTGTGTGTCTTAAGTTTGTCCTTCAATAATGCACATTAATTTTCTCTCGACCTATAAAAACCCCCTCCACGCACTTAAATCTCACATCCATCCAACAGTACTCTTTTAGACCCTTTATATACTGAAAAATCCCAAGAATGACATCCTTGGTAAAATCATTTTTCAATCCATTCCTAATCCTATTTGTTTTTGCTGTCTTTTCTTTTGATTTTGCTACTTTTGTTTCTACAAAAAAATTGGGGAAGCAAATGAATTAGAAACAGTGGCTCTTTTGCCTTGGAAGCTAGCCTCGACAACCATAACCAATTTCTCATTTCCTCATGGGTAGGAAACAACCATCATTGCAGTGGTTAGAATGGAATCGGTTGCAACAAAGCTGGAAGACGCACCCATTTGAACCTTTCCCATTACAGTTTGATAGGAATCTTTCCAATCTTAATTCTCATCCTTCCTCCATTTAGTCTCCCTTGAGCTTTTCAAAAACTCACTCTACGGAATCATCCTATCAAACGTTGGTTGCCTTCGGAGACTCTTATCTTAGCTTGTCTGTAAATTATCTCTCAGGTACAATTCCTTCTGAAATTGACTAATTGACTAATCTAAGGTTCTTGTACATGACTTCGAATCGACTTAGTGGCTGCATCCTAAGAGAAGTTGGGTTGCTAAGGTCTCTCACAAAGTTCTCTCTATCTTTCAACAATCTCATCGGTTCAATTACTACTTTAATTGGTAACTTAGCCAACTTAACCATCTTAACCTTTTTGAGAACCAAATTTGTGGATCCATACCGGAATTGGTTGGAATGCTAAGATCTCTCGCTAATCTTATGTTATCAACAAACCAACTTTCTGGATCTATTCCCATGTCCTTTAATAAACTGACACATTTGCAAAACTTATAATTATCTAATAACATGCTCACAGGTCCATTACTAGACCAGACAATATATGTCTTGGAGGATTACTTGAAAATTTTATTGCATTTAACAACAATCTCACAAGATATATTTCAAAAAGTTTGAAAAATTGTGCTAGTTTGTACAGAGTTCACCTTAGTAGAAACCAAATTGCAGCAAATATAACAGAAGTTTTTGGTGTATAACCAAATTTAAATTACATCGATTTGAGTTACAATTACTTGGAGGGGGCTTTACCCATCACCAAAGCCTTTAAAGATGCTCCATTTGAGGCATACAAGGATAATAATGGTTTGTGCAGCAACAAGACTAATTTTGAGCCATATTCACATGAAGAAAAGAGAAAAAGAGACAAAGGGAAAAGGTTTAAAATGGTTGTGGTTTCAATTATAGTTTTTATCCTGGAAACTTTTTTACGAGTGGTTGTTGGGATTCTTTTGGTGTTTCGCAATAGTTAGAAACAATATGATTAATGAGCCAAGACAAGCAAATAATGAAAATTTATTTGTAATATGGAGTTTCAATGGGAAAATGGCGTGTGACAACATCATTGAAGCAACAGAGGACTTTAGTGTCGCATACTACATTAGAACGGGAGGATACGACATGGTATATAAAGCTAAGTTATCTAGTGTTAGGTTGTTGTTGTGAAGAAACTTCATTCTTCACAAAATGCTAAGCTGGCCAGTCTAAAAAGTTTTACGGGGAAGATTGTTGCATTGCCAAATATACGACATCGTAATGTCATCAAGCATTATGTTTTTGTTCACATCCATGACACTCATTTTTAGTTTATGACTTTATGGAAGGTTGGAGTTTGGAAGAGATACTAAGCAGAGAAGCAACGGCATTGGAGTTTGAGTGGCGTAAGAGGATGAATGTTGTTAAAGATGTGGCAAATGGTTTGTCTTATATGCACCATGAATGTTCGCCTGCAATCTTCCAGAGACATTTCGAGCAAAAATGTTATGCTAGATGCATAATGGGTAGCTCACATCTTTGATTTCGACACTACTAGACTTTTGAAACCCGATTATTCCTACTCGACTTTATTCACAGGGACCTTTGGATATGCAGCCCCAAGTATGACTTGTCTTTTTCATTTTTTGCCATGAAAGTTTATCTTAGTTAATTGGGTAAAATGTAAACTTAATGTGGAATTAATATTCAGGTCTTGTCTATTTTATTTTCTTTTAATTTTTTTATAGAAGTTATTTACACAAGGGAAGTGAATGAGAGGTTGGATGTTCATAGCTTTGGTGTCTTAACATTGGAAGTGCTAATGAAAAGACATCTAGGGGATCTTATATCTTCTCTTTCCTCCTCCTCCTCATCACTACCACCCACTGTCTATATATTTGGTGTATTCTTGAAAAATATACTGGACACTCATTTTTCACCTCTTAGAAATAGTGTGGCAGAAGAGGTGGTCCTCATTGCAACGCTAAGACTTTCATGCTTACAAATGAATCCACATTGTTGACCAACCATGCGACAAGTTTCTGTGGAACTCTCGAAGTTGAGACAACCTAAATAGAATTCATTTCACCCAATTACATTGGGACAACTCTTTGGCATGGACTGTTCCCTATCCGAAGGAGCTACCATTCCCATCATCACTTCCCAGTTTTGTTGTTTACGTTTTCCTTTCTTCTTTGAAAATTTGGTTTTCCTCCTCATATGATCTTATTGCATCCATCAAACACTTGAAATGTTGTTGTAAGATAAAACTTCCTTTTCCACTGTAACAAATTTGAATAAGATGATGATGGAAAGGCTACTCTGTTATATATGCATCAATTTTTCTAATTACTAATTGTACTTTAAAAAGTATCACTTTATCATTTCATCATTCAGTATGCTTCTCAACCAATTAGCCCCAGTCCAGAAAGTTAGGGAAGTGCATGAATTTTACGCTTGTAGATCAAAATCTCTCAATAAACCGGTATGATCAAAGTTAGTGGTTTTCAGTTTAGTTTTTGTGTTTCATATGATAGATCTATTTTACAGGGGGTGGCTTAATTTGTGTCTTGTGGGAGTCCAAGTCCAACTGAGTTTGAATAAGTGAAAAGAATCATCGTTGAGGGGGTCTAATTGATTTGTTCTGGTGTTCTTTTTCTAAAATAGCTAAGAAAAAGAAATTCAGACCCCATGATGATATAATTGGTTTGGTTTGGTTCTAATAGAAATCGATTCAGTTTTCAATCAAACTTAATGTGGTCCCGTGAGAACTCCCACTATTTCAGTATTGAATGTAATTGATCTATTGGCTAGTTCTCAGCTTTAATCTATCAGAACCGAGAATCAGCCCATACTAAAAGTTCAATTCTGGGTTTAGTTCGATTTTGATTGATTTACAAATTAATACAATAAACTTTATCCAAGAGTTTGTTTTTTAATTTTTTACGAAAACAGAATTTTGATTAATAAGATTCTGTTTTTGGCCCAAGAAATTAGAACATTAATTTTTATTAGGTCAACAATAAGAATAATTTTGGTGATTAATAATAAGAGCTTTGGATTGCCTAGCAAGCATTAAAATATGAATTTCAAAATTAAATAGGAAACTACACATATAATGCCTCTCTCATGGTTTAAATCCTCCTTATGCTTTAGTTTCTAGAGCCGAAAAGGGGTCGGTAATTGCAAGGTCGGGAGTATTGGATTAAAATTTGAATTTTTTTTTAATTTAAAATATATAAATATATTTTGATTGTTAGATTTTTAATTTAATAACCCCGACCTTACAGTCTCTAGTTCACTTGACAATATCTGCGTGCTCAAATCCTTTAGAGCACTAACCATTATTAATCCTTTCTGGATGCTGTATCATATTCCTAGTATTGATAATTATGATCAGCTAGCAGGGGTGATCAAGATTCAATTAACTGAACCATGAGCTGAAAAGAAAACCCGAACTGACCAAGTTAAGTTTTTTTTTTTCTCTGAACCGAAATCGAACCATTATGAATGGTTAATTGTTCGATGGTTAACCGTTCGAATCATTCTGATTATCATTTTTATTGGTTTTTTAAAAATAATTATTAGCTTTTAACTAATTAATTATACATTCAAGATTATAAAATACAATTAAAAGTTAAATAAAATTTGACAACAATAACTAAATAATTTTAATTTAGATTATTTGAAGGCTAAACCACTAATAACCAACTTAATATATTAATATGTACTAAATAAATATATTACATAATTTATATTAATAATACAATTTGGTTGGCTAATCGAACCGCTGGTTATTAATGGGTATTAAATACCGAAACCGAACCAAAAACTGAAATTTTAAGAAAAAACCAAAACCAAAATCGTAAATAGTAATTGCCCAAAGCAAAATCATCAAGAATAGTAAAGTAGTCAACTTCAGGTCTTGGAAGGTGAAAATCGGTTATAAAAAGAACTACGTCACAACTATAGGTGGTAAAAATGACGCCAAATGATCTAAAATACTTAAAATTTATATAATACACGCTCAAATTAGATATATGTAAAAAAGTATAGTGATATATATATATATATATATATAGAATCAATAGCATTGGATTACATTGGTCAAGATGATAAAATTTGGACTTACCCAAGTGTGTATTAGTACTTTTTTACAAGTATCTAATTTGGGCATGTATTATATGAATTTCAAGTGTATATTACCATCACTTATCACCCACAATCACTTCTAATCACAACCACCATTATTTCTTACCACCGCTGCTACTACCATTCTCTACCATTATCGCCACTACTACACCTTGCAACACCCACCAACACCACTTTTACCTCCTTCATCACCACTATTTCCTTTGTAATGCTACTATTATCAACCATTGCAACCACTGAAACATTCATTGCCCATCACTATGACGGTAATTTCTTACTAGAATCAACCCCTCACTGATCACCATCAGCCCTTGTTTTCATTATCATTTTTGTCATTTCATTTTAGTTTTACCATATTCTTTAATTTTATTATTAGGACTTGTGGCTCATTAAGGGTATTATGGGAATTAGATCATGTAATCCTGTGAGGATTAGGAATACTATATAATCCTGTTAGGGTTAGAAGTAGAGATAATTATAAATACTCTCTATGTAACCTTGTGATTAATAAAAAAGAAAAACCTAACCCTCGCTCCCGTAGACGTACCCAGGTTTTTAGGGAACCACGTATATCTTCATATTGATTTCTTTACTATTTTCTCACAAAATTATATGTGTGCGCATAAATTATTCTAACAATTAGTATGAGAGCTTAGGTTGAATTACACAAAGAACGATGGTGGCAAGTTTGTCTGTGACAAAGTTTGATGTAGGCAAGTTTGACGGAACTGGGAATTTCGGACTATGGCAATAGTGGGTAAAAGATCTGCTAATATAACAGGGTTTGGTGAAGGCATTGAACGGAGCTACGAAGAAACCAGAGGCGACGTCGAATGATGACTGTTATACAGATGAAGGCTGTGAGTACAATTCGTCTGTGTCTTGCAGGCGAAGTTATGTATCACGTAATTGGTGAGGACTCGCCTGCCGATGTTTGGGCTAAACTGGAGAGCAGATTTATGTCGAAGTCTTTGACAAATAAACTATTTTTGAGGTAGAACTTATTTAGGCTGAAGATGGTTGAGGGTTCTAATCTAATTCAGCATATTACACGTTCAATCAACATATTAGCAATCTGAAAAGGATTGATGTGAAATTCAAGGACGAAGACCAGGCTTTGAGGGGAACGTGGGATGTTGAGCTACATAAGAGAAATCTATTGAAAGGGATAAAATCATGCAAGGTTAGATTCTGTAAGTTTTGTGCTCTAAGAAAACAGTGTAAGGTGTAGTTTAGAGGTTCTATTCATAGAACAAAGGGAATTCTTGATTATATACATTCAGATGTTTGGGGGCCAGTGAGAGTAGCTTCGGAAGGAGAATCTCTGTATTTCATGACCTTTATCGATGATTTTTCGAGAAAAGTTTGGGTGTACTTCATGAAACACAAATCTAAAGTTTTTGATAAATTCAAAGTGTAGAAAGCTGAAATGGAAAACCAAACAGGGAAGCGAATTAAGTGCCTCAGGATAGATAATGGAAAAGAGTATAAGAATGAGCCTTTTCTGAAGTTTATTAAAGAGCATGGGATTCAGCGACACTTCACAGTTCGTAAGACACCTCAGCAAAATGGGGTGGCAGAAAGGATGAACAGAACTATAGCGGAAAAGACACGGTGTATCAGATTGAATACAGGACTTCCTAAGGATTTTTGGGCAGAAGCAGTGAGTATGGCATGTTTTTTTATAAACAGGTTATCGAGTATTGCTTTGGACGGAAAGGTAGCAGAAAAGGTGTAGACAGGGAGAGACGTAGATTATTCAGTTCTACGAGTTTTAGGATGTCTAGCCTATGTTCATGTTCCTGGGAATGAGAGGTCAAAGCTTGATGCAAAATCCAAACAGTGTATCTTTATTGAATATGATAAAGGGATAAAAGGGTATAAGCTGTGGGATTCGGAAGCAAAGAAGGTAGTGATCGGCAGAGATGTGGTGTTTGATGAAGCTTTTATGGGTAAGACACATCAGAAATCCCAGTCAGTGGAAGGTAACAAGCAGCAGGGTATACAGATTGAGCTGAATGGTTCTAATACACGTGATTCTGAGTTAGAAGAATAGCAGAAACAACAGCGGCAAGAAAGCATAGCCATAGGGAGACCCAGACGTACAATCAATCCACCTGAAAGGCATAGTTTTGAGGATATGGTTTCTTTTACTTTAACTACTACGAGTTGGGATCCGTCTACTTTTCAGGAGGCTATCACTAGTTCTGAAAAGGACAAATGGATGGAAGCCATGATAGAAGAAATGGAGTCATTGCACAAAAATCAGACTTACGAGTTAAAGGAATTGCTCGAGGGAAAGAAGACAGTGGGTTGTAAATGGGTGTATAAGAGGAAAGAAGCTACATCAGAAAAGAAAAATGAGCAGTTCAAGGCTCGGTTAGTAGCAAAGGGATACTCACAAAGGAAAGGAATTGATTATGATGGGGTTTTTTTCCCCAGTTGTGAGGCATACTTCGATCAGAACTATCTTAGCATTGGTGGCTAGCTATGATCTGGAGTTAGAGCAGCTAGATGTGAAAACGGCTTTTCTTCATAGTGATTTGGAGGAGGTCATTTACATGGAGCAGCCTGAGGGGTTCAAGCAGTTAGAGATTGAACACCTTGTATGTAGGTTGTAGAAGTTGCTTTATGGACTTAAGCAATCTCCGAGACAATGGTATAAGAAGTTTAATTTATACGTGATGCGGATCTGGTTCACACGCTGTGAGTATGATTGTTGCGTTTATGTTAAGAGTCTTGATGATGGTTCATATATTTGTGGTATAAGAAGTTTGATTCATACATGATGCCGATCGGGTTCACACGCTGTAAGTATGATTGTTGCATTTATGTTAAGAGTCTTGATGATGGTTCATATATTTTCCTTCTCCTTTATGTGGATGATATGCTTATTGCTGCAAAGAGTTTAGATGAGATAAACAGGTTGAAATCTTTGTTGGGAAGGGAATTGGACATGATGGATTTGGGTGTTGCAAAGAAAATACTTGGAAAGGAGATTCACAGAGATAGGTCAGCGGGGAAGTTGTGGTTATCTCAGAAGGATTGTGTTAGAAAGTGTTAGAAAGATTTAACATGAATAATCCAAAATCGGTGAGTACTTATTTGACGAGTCATTTCAGATTGTCTTCAGCACAGTGTCCAAAGTTAGATGAAGAAATTCAGGACATGTCAAAAGTACCTTATGCCATCACAGTGGGTTGCTTGATATATGCGATGGTGTGTACAAGACCCGAGTTGGCACATGTAGTTAGCATAGTCAGTAAGTACATGGCCAATCCAAGCAGAGAGCATTGGGGGGTAGTCGAGTGGATTTTTAGATACTTGAGAGATACAGTGGACCGTGGTATTATGTTTGCTAGGTAACAGGATGAGATTTCAGTTGTAAGGTTTGTTGATGCTGATTATGCTGGAGGTTTGGATGACAGAAGGTCTACGATAGGGTATGTGTTTACTCTTACAGGTGGTCCTGTTTGTTGGAAGTCCATGGTACAACGTTTAGTGGCTCTATCTACTACTGAATCAGAATATATGGCGGTGACTGAGGCTGCTAAGGAAGCATTGTGGCTGAAGGGGTTAGTAAAAGAACTGGGCATAGATGAAGGTGGAGTGAAGTTATTCCTGTGACAGCCAGAGTGCCATCTACTTGGCAAAGCATCAGATGCATCATGCGCGAACCAAGCACATCGATGTGAGGTTTCACAAGATGAGAGAGTTGATTGCGATGGGTGACTTGATACTTAAGAAAGTGCACACTTCAGAGAATACAGCTGGCATGTTGACAAAGACGGTTACTACAGACAAGTTTGAGCATTGCTTGGACTTGGTTAATGTCTCTCGATGTTAGAGAGGAGACATTCCCCCCAAACTTGTTGGGTGAAGTTTATTTGACTCCTGAAGGGGCGGGTATTTGCTAAGGTGGAGATTGTTGGGACTTATGGCTCATTAAAGGTATTATAGGAATTAGACCATGTAATCCTATGAGGATTAGGAATACTATGTGAAAATTCAAACACGTGTACTATGCTAGATATCCCAACACAAACAATCACACAAATAATTGAAAGCGGAAGACAATATATGTGGCGAGAAAATCCACACAGGAAACTCCTCTTAAAACTTTCACTAAATACAAACGTTGGTTACAAACTCAAAACTCTCGATAGATCGACTCCTCGACTCTATACTCTG
>QLOD02178347.1:0-11154 GCA_003260245.2 Sideroxylon spinosum
TAGTCACCTAATTATCATACTTTTAAATTATAAATTATTTTTCAAAATATTTTTTTAAAACCAATTTTCTAAAACCAGTGTCAATCTTGGCCCCAGTGACCGCATTCTTCTTCACTGGAACCAATTCTCTAACGTCAGTGTCAATCTGGCCTCAATGACCACATTTTTCTTGACTAAACAGTTTGGTTAATTATTATTTATTACGTGTGGAATGGGCTAATAATAATTGTTTTATATATGTATATATTCAAGCCTGTGATAATCTCTAGACCAATGAAGTGGTCGCTTAGTGTCCCACAAAAAGAAAATGTCCAAATCTTTAAACAAATTTATTAATTATAAAAATATTAAATGATATTTTAAACAATCAAAATTTAATAAATTTATGAAACTATTTATTTTGTATCCATTTCTTACGCAATAGATTTTTAAACTTTCTAACGCATAGAATTATTTTTTAAATTTATTTTAAAATTCTATCTAACAACATTTTTAAACTTCATACTTTAGCTCTATTTACATATATTATAATTATATTATATTTAATACATTAATTATTATTTAAAATTCTATTTGACGTATAGAACTTTTTTAACTTTTTGAGCTACAAAATTATTGACTAAAGTTTTACAATCAAGTTTTTTAGTAAAATAAAAAATAATAATTGATGCATTAAATATAAGATAGTTATGACAAATATAGATAAAATTAAAATAAGAGCTACGAAATTATTGATTAAAGTTTTACAATCAAGTTTTTTAGTAAAATAAAAAATAATAATTGATGCATTAAATATAAGACAGTTATGACATATACAGATAAAATTAAAATAAAAAGTTAGAAAAATGAGATAAGGAGTTATATAAGTTAAACCTCTCTAAAAAGTTTTGTTTAAGACGCCTAATTTCTAAACAAAACCCTATATATATCTGAAAAAAATTAACTTCTATGCAAGAAATGTGACTTTTCCACGAGGACCTACCCTCTCGTTCAAGATCAATACTCCTTGTCCATTGTGTTAATGCACACATTATGGCCCATTTAATAGAATATAAATTAAGAGTATCACTTTATGAATAGATGTGATATTTAATTATAATAATCATTTTGATAATTAATTATGTGAATGTAGTGGTAAAATAATCACTTAAGAAGGAGATTACAACTAAAGGTTAGACACTAAATTGTTATAAAAAAGAAAAAAGGTTCTAAAAAAAAATTTAAGTTAAATTTTATTACTCTTACTTAATCTAGCTAATCCATTCTTACTTTGGATTTGCTTTTGTTATTCCTTTCTCTCCCTTCAATATTTTGATTTTCTTGTAATGATATTGATTCCATATGTTTCTTGTTTTCTATTTTATAAAGTATAACTACTTTGAACATATTCTACTGTCAAAATGAAAACCGCAAAATAAAACGATTAAATTCCATTTCATAGCAATTAATTATTTAAAAAATTACTAATTCAATATATATAACATAAAAAAAAGATTAGTTCATGACTTAGGTTTTTCATTACCTAAATTTAAATTTGTTTTAATCTACAAATTTGAAAAAAAAATCAAAAAATAAATAGATATTTATTTGGATGCATTCAAAGAATATGTACGTTGAACACATGTTAGATATAAATATTACAATTATTTTGAAATCTTGTACATATTTCACAATGTCTATTAGAAGTACAATGAGGTGAGAGTAAAAGAAACGGAAATGATAATTGCTAGGAGCATGGAAATCACAAACTTTTATGTAGATGAAAATCATCGCTTTGGGGCCCCTTTAGCTTTTGAATGGAAAACCCTTTCTACAAGTCTGCAAGACTTGTATGCAAGTGATCTATAAGTCCGTTTTCCAGCTTAAGACTTTTTGGTGCAAGTCTTTTGTCCAAGTCCACACGCCTCAACATTTAATTACATTAAGTTTTACAGCCAACACTATATAAGAAGGGATGGTTTAGACTAACATCTACCATCGACCAATACTCATAAATCCACCTAATCCTTCCTTTGTTATTTCTTTTGAATTTGAAAAGAATGGGGAGATTGTTATGGTCCTGCTTATTCCTTTCATTTCTCTTACCCTATCTTCAGGCTGCTGCTGCTGCTGCTGCTTCTTCTTCTTCTTCTTCTTCTTCTACGAATCATGACTTGTGTTATCCTCATGAAAGATCTGCTTTGGTCCACTTCAAAGGTATGTTCACTCTTACAAACATCACTGATGATTGGGTCATATGTAATTCTTCTTCTCCTAAGACAGCACATTGGAACAAGTCCAGTACTGATTGCTGTTTATGGGATGGAGTCACGTGCGATGAGTTCACGTCTCACGTGATTGGGCTCGACCTTAGTTGTAGCCATCTCCGTGGGACCATGCATCCCAACACCAGCCTCTTTCGACTCCCTCACCTGCAGCGCCTCAATCTTGCCTTCAATGACTTCAATGGCTCCCCCATTCCATCTGGGTTTGGTAGCCAATTTCCAAGCTTAACTCATCTCAACCTCTCTGCTACCAACTTCTCAGGCTTAATCCCATCTGAAATCTCCCACTTGTCCAATCTTGTTTCACTCGATCTCAGTCCCCTTCAAATAGGAAAACTGATACTTAAACCCCACAATTTCAATATGCTGCTCAAAAACCAAACTCAAATCCAAAAGCTCGTCCTAGGGTGCATAAACTTCTCTTCAAGCATACCCGATTCCATAATGAATTTCTCTTCTCTAACAATGCTTGACCTTAGCTACACCAGTTTGCACGGGAAATTATTAAATAACATTTTCCATTTTCCAATTTTGCAATTCCTCTATTTTGGTGGTAACGAAGCCCTCACTGGTAATCTAGAAGAAGGAAATTGGAGCTTTAGCAGTAGTAGTTCTCTTAAGGAGTTGTGGTTATCTAGAACGAATTTATCTGGAAAACTACCAGATTCAATTGGCAATCTCAAGTCTTTAAATGCTTTGGCTCTTGGTAGTTGTGGATTATCGGGATCCATTCCGAGATCGTTGGGGAACTTCACACAGATATATGAGCTAGGGCTATCAGGAAATAACTTCAATAATGAAGACAAATGGGAATTTCCCGATATTTTTGCTAAGCTAGTAAAGTTGAAGTATTTGGGCCTTTCAAGTTACAATTTCAATGGCCAATTCCCAGGTTGGGTTGCTAACTTGACACAACTTACTGTTTTGTCCATGTCAAGTATGGCACTCACAGGGCCCTTTCCCTCTAATATAAGTGGGCTCCAAAACTTGGAAAGGCTCATCTTATCTAATAACTCGCTCGATGGGCCAATACCATTTCAGTTGTTCACCGTTCCATCATTATGGCTGTTGGATTTGAGCTTCAATCGATTGACCGGGCCCATTCCCTCTGGCATAAGTGGGCTTCAAAACTTAGAATACCTCCAATTGTCTAACAACTTGCTCAATGGCTCAATACCATCTTTGTTGTTCAGCCTTCCATCATTAAAGCGATTGAATCTGTCTTATAACTATCTTGAAGGTAGTCTCCTATTTCCACCATTTTCCTTGTGGTTCTTTGATGTCTCACACAACAACTTAACCGGAGAAATCCCTTCATCATTGTGCAATTTGAGTTCTCTTTTTATTCTTAATCTATCACATAATAAATTGAGTGGTATAATTCCACAATGTTTAGGAAACTTTAGTAATAATCTTGATGTGTTAGATCTCCGAATGAATGCCTTTCATGGAATTATACCGGCAACATTTGCAAACAACAATTCCTTGAGGACTGTTAACTTGAATGGAAATCAACTGCAAGGACCAGTGCCGCGAGTTTTAACAAATTGCAAAGGGTTGGAAGTTTTGGATCTTGGTAATAATGAACTCAATGATACATTTCCATACTGGCTAGAGTCTCTTCTGGAACTACAAGTTCTTATCTTGCACTCTAATAAATTTTATGGTCTCATACCCACTTCAAGGGCTATAATTCCTTTTCCTAAACTTCGAATTATAGACCTCTCTCACAATGAGTTCACTGGCACTTTGCCATCAAAGTATTTTCAAAGTTTTAAAGCCATGAGGATTTTGGATGAAAATAAAATTGACATAAAATACATGGGACAAAATTCTTATCAAGATTCTGTGGAGCTAGTTATAAAAGGGATGGGGATCGAGTTGATGAGAATCTTAACTATCTTCACTACAATTGACTTCTCAGACAACCATTTCACAGGAGAGATTCCATCTATTGTTGGAACATTATGTTCTCTTCGATTGCTAAATTTATCTCATAACAACCTCAACGGTCATATTCCATCTTCATTGGGAAATTTAACCATGCTGGAATCCTTAGACATTTCTTCAAATCAATTCATAGGAGAAATTCCAGGGCAACTTGCAAAGTTAACATTTCTTGAAATCATGAACCTTTCAAGGAACCATCTAGTTGGATGTATACCTCAAGGCAAACAATTTAACACATTTGAAAATGATTCGTATGGTGGGAACTTGGCATTATGTGGATTTCCATTGTCAAAGAGATGTGGAGACGATGAGGCAACATTCCAACATCAACCACCAAAAACCTTCAAGCAAGAAGATGAGTCAGATTTTGTAAATGAATTCAATGTTTGGAAAGCCACAATGATGGGGTATGGATGTGGAATCGTGTTCGGATTGGTTGCTGGTTGTCTTATTTTCTTAACTGGTAAACCTGAATGGTTTATAAGAGTTACTGAAGAAAAATTTTTCAAGAAGGCAAGAAGTTCAAACAAGATCAGCCAAAGGCGAGCTAGGAGAAGAAATTAGTCAACTAAAAAAATTCCTCATAAGTAAGTGATGTTGTGTTTCTCTTTTGTGTTACTATGTTAAATAAAAGATGTTCATTAACATTTTATCTAACAAAAAAAAAAAAAACAAAACAAAACAAAAGGGAAATTCGGTCAATAATTTCTAAAATTTTTGTAAAAACCTCTTAAAACGTTACCACAAAAGTTCACATTACACAGCGTAGGAGCAATAATTCACCATTTTTTCGGACTTATTGTGATCTCCTATAGGAGTAGGTCCATGCATGAATAGATTATATCAAATAAAGGAGGAATGACAGATTTCATAACAATTTTAAAGTCACATACAAGCACCTTATAAATATATATTTACTTTTTCATTTTATATATTTTTGAACCACGTTTGGATCATGGATTTATAGAAGGAAAATAAATGAAAGCAAATTACAAGAAAAGGAAACTGAAATGAAAAAAAATATTACCAATCAAAAAATGGTGAGATATCTAAGTTATTTAATTATCTTGACCAAAGTATAAGGGGAGTGTCATAAATTCTCTTCTATCAAATTTATACAGTTGTATAGTGATTCTTTTGAAGTGAACCTTTCTGCAGGAAAAGAGGGAGAAGAGGCAACAAAGTGAAGAAAAGAGGGAGATGAGGCAGCAAAGTGAAGGATTGGAATTTTTTTCCTCTGTTATTCGATGGTTCTCATTTTTAAACTAGAATTTTACCTTTTTCTTTTTTTGCAATATTAATCTCTGTAATTAGTCCATGCCTGTATTGGTAATGTTCTAGCAATTTACGCGGTGTTGATCTTCGTCCTAAGCATATTATGCAAGAAATATAGGATTGATTTTCCTACCTTTGTTTCCTATGTTAGTAAATGAGAAATATAGAACTAAACGTTTTTTTAAGTAAATACCTACATAATTTTCGTCCAAATCATAAGAATATATATATCTATATATATTAGTTCTATTAATGCTAAGGCATTGGATCAACACAATTCAAAAGGAGCTCCAAGGTTTCGACTTCGTCCTCAAGACTAAAAACTCTATAAGCTGAGCTTAAAACTTTCGATTAATCGTTTCAAAATACTGGTAATTGATAAAGAGTTAAGCACAAATTGAGAAATTTTAAAACATTACAGGTTTGCAACCAAAAAAAATAAAATGACCCTTAAAATCAAAATAACCACTAAATACTAACAAACGATCTAAATAAATAAGATTTAAAAAATCTATGTATATTAATATATTTTATATATAATAATATTATAGAATATATAAGTAAGTTATGGAGGTTAACGAGATGAGTTTTCTTGAGTTCAAGCATTATTTTTTACCAAACGAGCTTGAAAGAAGATTTAAGTCTTATTAATTTATTTTTTGAATATTATTTAACATTATGATATTCATAATGAATTTAAAATTTCAAAATATTTAAAGTTTGAATTTTTTTTTACATATCTCAATTTCTATGCCATTTAAATTTTAGACCCTGTTCTATTTTTAATTTTTTTTACATCATTAACAACATGGTATATATAAATATCAAAATTCGTTGAAATATTAAATTTTGAACAATACATAACATTTAAGAAAAAAATATTTAAAATTTTTAGGGAGGTTAGTTTATAACTTAAGTTTTTTGATTCAAATGTTTATATATAGTAGTGTTTTATTGAATTGACCACAGCATAAAAAAAAAAAAAATTTTAGGAAATCGAATCATAGCATAAAGTCAAAAAATCATCTCATCGTTCACATGAAATTATGTGCAGTTCCTTTGAGCTTCACTCAAGTTGTGGGCTGTCCGAGTTCTGCCATTCATCTTGTTTTGCTTCTTCTTACACAATGAACTCATTCGTTCGAAATACTAATTATCGATTTACCTTGTAACAAATTAATTGTCGTTCTACGAAATTTTGAATCCTTCTATCAAATCCTCAGCTTTTAGATCTTTTGGATAATTAACCTCCATGACTTTTGACAAAATTTACAATTTTGAATTGGATTCCATATTAACAAGAAAAGAACAATGCTTATGAGCATTTTGCGTTTTATCTTGCTAGGTTTAAAATTATGCTTTAAGTATACAAACATGATATCATTATTTTGTTCATAAATCATCAATGGGAAAAACAAATTAAAACCGAACAATGATTAGACACTGTCGAAAAATCATTGAACATGGAGGCAAATTAATTAAGTTGAATGTGTCTTCCAATCAGGAACCTATAATTCTATAATTTTCTAGTTAGTACCTATCTCACAATTTAAATAAATTTAACAAGAGTTTGACTGAAACTCGATCATGATTTTAAATATTTAGAAGTTACAATTAAAAGCGGACAAGTTAAAATAAAATTTTGCAAAAAAATAAATAAAAAGTGAAAAATATAATTAATTCTTTTGGTGATATGTCTTTCAAATTAGGAACATTTATAATCAACTTCTATAATATGTCGTGCGTACTAATTTGCTAAATTCGCCCAGCACAACTTATCTATCTATAATACCAAAAGATTGTATTTTCTCTTTCTTCCTCTACTTCATTCAAATCTCACATGGCATGCCTATCAAATTTATATTTCATTTTTTTTATAGATTTTTTAATTATTTTTTAAAAATTCCTTCATTCCCTCTTCTTATCTTCTTTTTTCTTTCTCCTTGACAAAACATTTGTTTCTTCTTCTTGCATATCCAAAACATATTACCACTTTGCCCTTTTTTTGTATATAAACCTACTAGAGTTGTGTCATATAATTTTAAGATGTGAATGAACATATGGTTTCAAAAAGGGACTAACTTGCTTAGATTCTAAAAAATGACTCGCTTATAAATTTAATATGAATGAACTCAAGTGACCCACTGGTATATGAAAATTCAAAAGTTTCCTGTGAAAATATTCTTCAAATTATCCATCTTTTTGCTATTTCATTCTCAAACTATCAAACACACCTATTACGTTTTTGAACTATTCAATTTTGATCTATTTGGTCCGAACACGAACTCTATCTATTAAACGGAAAAATTATCATATGTGAATCATGTAACATTTTCAACCCACTTCAGGGGCATAATGGTCAATCCATATGTAATTAATTTAACTAATTAATTTAATTTAATTATTTGGTTTATAAGAAAGAAAGAAAGAAAGAAAAAAAAGTGTGGAAACAAATTATATATTTTTAAGAGAAATATATTGATTCCATTTGGTAACATTTATATTTACTATTTTTGAAAAATAAAAAACTTAAACAGAAAAATCTAAAAAAAAAAATGTGTTTTGAATCTTTTTTTTTTTGGTTAAAAATATTTTCTCAACTTTAATAATTTATCGATTTTTGTTGCATCATATTAAAATGAATTATTTTATTTAAATATTTCATTAAATTAAAATTATATTTTAATAAAGAATATAATTAATTTAATCTAATTTAATTATCTAAATTAATATATAACAGATTTTAATAAATAATCAAATTAAATTAACTTAATTAGTTACTCTAATTAGTTAAATTAATATTAAATATATCTTATTAAATTTTTTAATAAATAATTAAATTAGATTAATTAGACATAGATTGACCATTATGCTTTATAGTGGGGTGAAAACGGTTACATAACCAACATATAACAATTTTTTCGTAAACTTTAAAGGATGGAGCTAGTTTTCGGACTAGATAGAATGGAATTGAATAGTTCGAGTATGTAGTAAATGGTTTGATAGTTTGATGACAAAATAGAAAAAAAAAAAAAAAAAAAAAGGATTGTTTGAGCCATATTTTCATAAAGAAACTCAAAATTCATTATAGTTGTAAAATTTACATATTCTAAATACATTAAGAATTAAATCAAAAATACAAATAAAAAATAGAATTTCATTAAAAACACAAATAAAAAGGCTTAAATAGTAGTTAAATTATTTCCCTCATAATAACTCAGGGTTTTTTAAAATTTAAAAATATAAAAAAAGCAAAATATTAATTAAGCTTAGGATTAGGTATTTTTCCAATTTTTAACTTTCATTTTAAATTTGTCACATTGAGTATATTTTTTTACTTTTCAAAACACTTAAGATTAATAATAATATTTTTATTTAAGTTATTTTTACAAAATTAGTCAAAATATTATCATCAAATCCTCTGTGACACTCTCTGTATTTATCTTTCTATTTTTTGATTTTTACAAATCATTAAATAAAAATATTCTTGATAGTAATTTTTCTCTAAAATTTAATTTTAAATTTAAATTGATCAGATTAGTCATTTTTATTTTATAAGAAAAACGTATTATTAATAAAAATATTTTTAATTTAAGTTGTTTCATATTAAAATTTAAAAAGAGATCAGGTCGATTGGATAAATTTATGATTTAATATATATTCTAGAGCAAATTATAATTTTTAAGATTAGGTCAAATTAAGATTTTATACAATATAAACTTTTAGTATTCATATGAAAACCCAACTTTAATCAACTCTATTCATTCACTAATATTGACACAAATAAAAAGTATAAGTATAAAAAAATAACTCAATAATTATTTTATAAAATATTTAATTTTATTAAAATATTTTGTAATATATTTAAAAATTATATTTTAGTCATAAAAATATTATATAATTTTGTTCATCACGAAGGTCAAAACTAGTTGCTGAGTAAATAAATGTTAAGGTAAAACGGATGAAGGATTAATGCTAAAGAAGGCATGGTATTAGTAGATAAAGGACCTCAGCAACGTTATAATCAGCCTGTTAGGGGACAGTTGTCGGGGGACTCAACCGTAATGCTGTGTCACTCAGGCATTGGCCAAAAGAATGATTCGCTAAAATCTAGAATGCACTAAATGTCGCTTTCCCTTGACGTATTTTCTTGCCTCGGGAGCTACTCTCATAGTTCGTCGAGATGTGTTTTGGGTTGGGGAGTGTTGGTGTAGTGTACATCATGGCATGTGAGTTATAATAGGATTGTGCGCGATGGTTGGCTTTCTGCTTGTACAACGGACTCCCCTCATCCATCCCCCTAAAGTCTTGGTTGAAAAGCTAGTCAAACCTTGAGCGTGTTGGTGTTCCTACGTTGCATTGCCTCATGTGATGGTAATTGGCCCTCGTTAAGTCCTTGATTTTTTATTCTTACCACATCATGGTGTTAGGTTGACGTGGAAATACTGCCCGTGCTCACCTCGAAGGCTTCACCTATTTGCACAACACTCGTGGCCCTATGAGTTACTACTCATGTTCTCAGATGCAGAAATTTTGAAAGGGTGTATGGTTTCTTGCTATTTTTTACCCGTAAAATAAATATTTCCAAATAAGAGAGAACTAATTTATGGGATAAGACTTTATTTTTTATTTTTTATTGATACATGTATCCTCTTATTCTAAAATTTTGATAATTACTACTTAGGTTGTTAAATAACACACCTTTTATAAAGTAATATCTCAAATTTATGCAGGTTATGAATAAAATATTAGTTCTACAACATTTCATCAACATACAAAGCAAAAATTGTAGCCTCATCTACAGCACATGTTTGACAACTAGCAATCTTAATAATTTTTTAAAATTTTTACCAACTTTTAGCAACTTTTTTTTTTTTATCAAAAATTACAAAAAAATTAATGTACCAAACAAAATGCAGAACCGTGGCAACCTCTAAACCAATGAGGCAGTTGTTTAAGGCCCAACAAAAAAAGAAGGCCCATTTTTTTAAAATTTTAATAATAATAAAAATATTAAATAATATTTAAATCAATCAAATTTTGGTTAGTATATTAATTTTTAATTTTATCTAGAATTTTATCTGGGATATATATTGAATCAATTCATTTAGTCTTTCAGATTGTCCAAATATAACATCTTTAACATATCATTATTCAATTATTCCACAACTAATAATTATCCAATATTTTAGTTTATCAACTTATATCATCATTCCAACTTCTTATTTTCTTACTTTGCGATCATTCAAATTCAATCATTCTTCAAAACATAAGCAAAGATCAAATCAAAGTTGTCTAAAATGAAAGAGAAAAGAAAAAAATAAAAATAATATTTCTGCAATTCTTATCCGTTATGGAAACTTAATTTTTTTTTTTAGTTTATTTTTAATTTTTTTTATTTTCTTTGGTTACGTAAGTTAGTCAGATATGATGATTATCTATTTTTTATCTATTAAGAGTGAAATGTTAAAATACCTTGATTATAAAAATTGAATATATAATTTTGTAGCTAAGAAAGCTAAAAAAATGAGATAAGGAGTTACCTTAATTAGGCCCCTTAGCCTTCTAAATTTCTAGACACAGTTCTTACTGGCTTAAAATTACACTAACTTTGAGATTAGAATATGAGTTATACACCATTTAGTCATAGACATACAAATTGAAC
>QLOD02178403.1:0-11149 GCA_003260245.2 Sideroxylon spinosum
TGAAGACTGAAATTTCGTTACCTTGAAATGTGCAGCCTGCACCTCGGATTCAGTAGAAATCGATTCTTCAAAGAGATACAGATGTAGAGACATAGTTGAAATGTTTTATCACTGTTCCACAAACGGTCACACAAATGTATGTGTAGAGAGAGAGAGAGAGATAGGCCTATTCGAGTAGGTTTTGCTCCGATTGTTTTTGACCTAGTGCTTTCATGTGGCAGACTTGTTTAACTATATGCGAGGGACGTGAGGGGACTGATTTTTCCGATGGAGATGTTATGATTTTCCCTGAAATGATCAAATACAGGTAAATTTGAAGAATTTGTCGTTGTTCTCTGATTCTCAGATTGTGCTAAGTTTAATACTCCATTTGGAATGATGTATTTGATAAATTATAATTTCATTTGATGAGAATTCTTACTAATTTTATGTTTGGAGTTAAACATAAAATTTTATGAGTTAAATTTTATTTGATTTCATAATTTAAATTTTTGAATTTTCTTATATTTGAAATATAATCTAAAATAATATAATTTGATGAGAATTTATTATTTTCTTAAGCGATTTAAGTAAGTGAACATATTCGTCTCCATATATTATATTTAGTATGCTTTTTATTTTCTATTAATACGGTCAAATTTGTATTTCTTTTAGCTCAAATAAAATTTATTTTTGAATCCAAAATGTGTTCTAAATACAAATTTTATTTATCAAATAAAATCAAATCAATTTTAAGAGAGGAATATTTTTAAACGGAGTGTCCAATTCCGTGATTGCATTTATTTTCTTGATTGAAGGAGTTTAAAGGTCTCAGATGTGGGTAGTTTTGTGGAGGATGTATTCGTGAATGGCAATCCATGGCCGCCTGGAGTGCAGGAGGTGCTGTTGACCGGTTCTCATGTATTTGTGTGTGCTCATTCTAGTAGAGATCGAAAATGTAGTGTTTGTGGACCTGTTCTCGTTGAGAAGTTTAAGGATGAGATTGAGCTGAGGGGATTGCAGGATCAGGTATTTGTTAGTGCTTGCTCGCATATTGGAGAGCACAAATATCCTGGGAACTTGATAATTTTCAGTGCGGATCGAGAGGGAAAAATAACTGGTCACTGGTTGGTTAACTACATTTGATTTCCATCTCTTTCTTGGTTCTTGAAGGCTGGAGTAGAATTGATTCAATGGGTTCCCATTATGCTGTTGACAAATAGTTTTTGTTACTGTTATGTAGGTATGGTTATGTTACCCCAAATAATGTCGCTGTCTTGCTTGTACAGCACATTGGCAAGGGACAAATCATAGAACGTCTTTGGAGGTTTGTGTTTTTGAGTTTTCTTTCTCTCTTTATTTCTTATTTGTCAAAATGATATGTTGCTATTCCGCCCATTAGCAATCCCAGAAGCACACTGGTCATATGAACCATATGGCCCATGATTAAAATTTCCGGTGACTTGGTTTTGGGGGTTAACTTTTTGCCTTACATGGTTAATTTTACCCACGACTGAATTCTATATACCAAACATTTTATTGGTAAATTTCATGGACCGTGTAGTTATGTATTGCAACTTCTATTTTGTGTGAGATGAACCATCCGTACAGTCGGCGGTGTCTTCACACTGATTTACAAGTTCTTTTTTAGTGAGGATCACTTCGGCCATATTTCCTTCAGCTAACTGCATTGTTTGAAAAAATATAGAGAAACCTAATCCTGCTCCGTTATTCTCTATATTTTGAATTTGGATTGATTTATTTGGATAGCTATAACAAACGTGGTTGAAAATGTTGATAATGGCTGTGTTGTTTTCTTTTCCATATACAACTCAACTCAAACAAAGCCTTTGTCTCAGAAGTTGGAAATTTAAGGAAATTAACTCTAAATTTAGGGTAATTTCTTTACATGGAGATTGAGTGGAAGCGACAAACTATACATAAGATGTTAAAAATTTGCTTTTTAACATTCCACTTCGTTGTGATTTTAGGAGTGGTTGCTGATAATTCCTTAAATATTTGTGTGGAACTGTCAAATACTAGACTGAAATTGACTGGGATAGTATTTTCTCTTATTTTCCTCTGCTT
The DNA here is from genome assembly GCA_003260245.2 of Sideroxylon spinosum. Taxonomy (NCBI): domain Eukaryota; kingdom Viridiplantae; phylum Streptophyta; class Magnoliopsida; order Ericales; family Sapotaceae; genus Sideroxylon; species Sideroxylon spinosum. The sequence continues at coordinate 2,068 of QLOD02178403.1, forward strand.
TACATCTGGAAGTTGTTAGAATTAGGGTTGACACCCTTATGCCTTGTTTGATACAAGAGAATGGAATAGAATGACTATTCTCACGATTTCATTACATTACATCGGTTGGTGTACTTATTTGAAATGCTAATTTATTTCAAAGAAGAAATGAAATGATAGTATAGGTATAAATATTCTATTTCCTTATACCAAACTAAGCCTTAATGTTATTTTTAAAGCTAACATGAGCATACTTGTCTTCTTCGCAGTTTTCAATGGATGATTTTGGCCTTTTTGTTCCCTCTCTGAGATATATAGTAAAATATATAAGAGCACAACAGTTAACCATATTAAACTACAGGGGGGAAATGGGTCCAAACGAAAAGGAGATGGGGAAAAGCAAGATGCCCAAAGGCGGTAGCAGTCAAGACAAGAAGAAAGATGTGACAAGCCGAAGTCTGGGTGCTTATTGGTTTTCATACAGCAGAGATGGAAATTTGGAGGTCAAAAAAACCATGGAAGTGCCTGGAAAGAAAAAGCTGATGGGAAAGTGGGAGGGAAGTGATGTTCTTGTGGCAGCTGCTTTGGTGGGAGGAGTGGCAACTATTGCTGTGGTTTATAGCTTCTTTAGAAGATCAGGGTGAGTGATTGGTGCTGTGTAAATCTGTTTTGTTTGCATCTCGCCGCGGGCCTTGGTGATTCTAGTGTGAACCCGTAAACAAGACTTCAAAATTTTAGTTGTATATGTATACCTTTTCTAGATATTTAAGAACGGGAAATGATATCCCCAATCAAAAAAAAAAAAAAAAATGCGTTGACAAATGTGATCAAATCACAAAAATATTTTTGAGAGTTTTGACTTGCATAATTAATTTTTTATTAATTTTATTATAAAATTTAAAATTATACAAGTAAATTGTCCTTTTTTTTTGTTTTTTTGGTAAGTAGGCACCCAATTGTCAACTTTCTTTCAAAAAAAAAAAAAAAGTTCACTAATGGATGTGTTACTTTCTTATGATTAAAATTGAGAACAATTTGATAAGTTGTCGCAAATAATTGTCACTTGAATATTATAAAAATTAGATGTATTTAGTAAGATGTCCTATTTAGATTTTTAATTAAAAAAATTATATTATATTATTAAGTCGTCACTTTAAATTTTTTTGATAAGTTTGCAAACAATTGTCCCATGAACTAAAAAAAAAAATAATAATTACCTACACGAACAAGTGACTTTTGTATGATAAAAATCAAGAATATTTTGGTAATTTGTTCCATCCGAGTTTGTTTAAAAAGATTAATTTTTATTCTAAAAATTTAAATTATATTGGTAAATTGAATTCTTGATTATTATTATTTTTTCTAAACAAGTCAGATCAACTAGAATGTTATGTCAAAACACATTTAAAAAAAGAGAGTTTTTATTATTTAATTACATTTGAACAAAATAAGCTACTTGGAGCAAGCGATGCACTTTCACTTACAGGGTGGCTTTTTATAGCTCAGCGTTAGCTTGGGTAGAAAAAAATTATTATTATTATTATTATTATTTTGTAGTTAGTTACCAATGAGTTATTAAAAATTAATTTTTTTTTTTTTTGGTATGAGAAGAGAAAAAAAATTTAATAATTAATTTTTTAATGTTTTATTGATTTAACATTTTTGTCTCTCTAAAATGTAAGAAGCTGGTTATACTTTTCCAACGCAACCTTAGTCTGGGATAATTTTTTTTTTTAATAGTTGTGATTAGCTAGTAAAAATTTAGTTTTTCCTTTTTTTTTTTTTTTAACAATTCCTTTCTCATTAATAGGAAAAAAAAAAAAGTCAATATTCATTTCCAATTTTCCATGGACCAGCTGCTGCAACCACGCTTGTAACTAACCAAGCGTGTGCTCGAAACGCGCCATCAGGTGAATTTACATTTGTGACCACGCAAATCTCGCCCCTCCAGTCATTCAGAGCACTGAAATAAAAGGACAATGCGCAGTGCGCACCCGATTCAAGACGCTTGCTGATATCTTCAACTTTCAAGAACTGCTCAGCCTTAGCCTCTCTTGCGCTCCGTCTCTTCCACCTTGCTGTTCCACGATGGCCGAACCTGTCGAGATCTTCGATTCCGCCGCTGCCGCCGATGATGATGTCAAGTTTGGGTTCCAGAGACCGGAGATGTACCGGAGCAACCTCGCCGGCACCGTCGACCCCTACGACCGCCACGTGTTCCTCTGCTTCAAGACCTGCGAGTCTTGGCCTTCTCGCGTTGAGGATTCCGAGTCTGATTCCCTTCCCAAGCTTCTCTCCGCAGCTCTCAAAGCTCGCAAAGACGATATCAAAATCAAGGTTAGTCGTCTCGTCGATGGATGAATTGTGATAATTGAGCTGAAGTTTCATTTCCTTGAAGTGATCTGCATATCTGTTTTAGTTGAAATCATTAGTTTAGAGAGAAAGAGAGAGAGAGAGAGAAGATGTAGAGTGTTTGAAAGCTTCCAAAAACATATGCTGCCCGCTAAGTATGTGTACGCATGTGTAGATAGAGAGGTAGATGGACATATTCGTGTAGGTTTTGACCATATGAGTTTTGACTTGGTGATTTCATTTGGCAGACTCGTTTGACGATTTGCGAGGGACGTGAGGGGACTGAGTTCTCCGATGGAGATGTCATGATTTTCCCTGAAATGATCAAATACAGGTAGGTCAGGAAAATTTGGTAGGGTTTCTATTGCAACTCTTTATATAGGTTGTGAAATCTGTATTAGTGAATTGTAATAATTCGTTCTGATTTTGCTTGCTAAATTGTTCTATGTTGATTCTGGGATTGTGCTGAATTTGATGAAATTGTTTGTTGCTCTTTTACATTTTCAAATGGAGTCTGATATTGTGACAGTTACGGACTTACTATTAATCTATGGATTCATTTCTTAATTGTTTTGTTTGTCCATGTCCGTGATTGTGGTTATTTTCTTGATTGAAGGGGTTTGAAGGACTCAGATGTGGATAATTTTGTCGAGGATGTGCTTGTGCATGGCAAACCATGGGCTTCTGGATTGCCAGAGGTGTTGACTGGTTCTCATGTATTTGTTTGTGCTCATGCTAGTAGAGATCAAAGGTGTGGTGTTTGTGGACCTGCTCTCATCGAGAAGTTTAAAGAGGAGATTGAACTGAGGGGATTGAAGGATCACGTGTTTGTTAGTGCTTGCTCACATGTTGGAGGTCACAAATATGCTGGGAACTTAATAATTTTCAGTGCATATCAACAGGAAAAAATTGCAGGACACTGGTCAGTGGACACTTGATTATTCTCTTGGTTCTTGAAGCCCTGAATAGAATCGATTCAATTGGTTAGCATTATGGTGTTAACAAATCCTCTTAATATTGTCTTTTAGGTATGGTTATGTTACTCCAAATGATGTGCCTGACATGCTTGAACAGCATATTGGAAAGGGAGAAATCATAGAACGTCTTTGGAGGTTTGTGTTTTTTAGTTTTCCCTATTTCTTTTTACTGTAATGTTCGTTAGAATGATATGTTGCTATTCTGTCCATTGACAAAGTTCCAGAAGGAGATACTGGCATATGAATCATATGACATGTGAGTTAGGCTCCATTTGGGAAGAAAAAAAGCTAGCATTTTTGTAGTAGTTTTTTTTTTTTTTTTTTTTTGTGTTTGGAAAGGGAAAAAAGGTAATTTTTTAGTAATAGCTTTTTAACTTTTTGTTAATTTGATATTTTTGCCCTTGAAAATTTAAAAGAAGATTAAAATGTAAGAGGATAATTTTGGTAATTTTAGAAAAAACCAAAAAGCCAGTAGCTTCTACCCAACGGAGCCTAAAACTGCTGGTGACTTGGTCTTGGGCTAATATTTGTTTTGTGTGTTTACTTTTACCAATTGGATTCTAGGTAATGGACATTCTAGTGATAAATTTTGTCGAACGTGTAGTCATGGAGTTATATACATTAGGAACTCACCATAAAAGTAAACTGATAGAGAAAGAGCCCGGGGGGACCCAAGGTATATAAAAATCACACCGATATCCCATGCTACATATGCTGTTGGAATCTTCACATTCCACCGCGCTTTGCAGCCCTGTGCTCATGCATGCTGGTTTTGCCCTATAGTCCTGGGCGCAATGCTTGTGTCACTTCCCTGGGCTCTACATTATAGTTCGGGCGAATACTGCAGCACTAACGTGATCCCCTTGCCTCAGGGAATGGAAACACAGTGGATACTCTCATACCGTTTGTTATAAATCTTAGGAGAACTCAACCCTAAAACCTAGCTAATAAAAAGAGGGAGCGCAGAGTATATAGGGGTCACAGTAATATCCCGTAATACCAATGTGGGACACAACTAACTCGTATTATATATGTTATAACACATGGACTGCGACTTCTATTTTGTATGATATGAAGGTGTCTTTCACATTTATTTATGAATTCTTTTTATCGGGAATTGCTTAAGTATTTTCTTCTTGAGCGAACGAAAACTCTGTTTGGGTGCTAAGTGTTATTAAAAATGTCAAGAATATTCCCTGACAATGTGCAATTGTGGCATTGGGCTTTATTTCCGCATAATTCTCAATTCAGCCACCAATTACGGGGTAAGCTTTTGCCTTGAGGCTTGTGATGAGAATTGGCAATTAAAAGGTTATGCATGTACATGTAGTTAAAAAAATTGCTTGTTGACATTCCACTTGTGTCATTGAGAATTCACTAAATATTTGTTTGTGAACTGCCAACTACTGGACCAGAATTGATTGGGATAGTCTTCTATTCCCTATGCTTTACATCATACCATTTAGTTTGTTTTTTAAGCCAGATTGGTGGGATGTGGCATCCTCCTGCAGTATTCAGTTTTTTCTTGTAAAATCCATTTAGATATGGATTATAAGCTGCCAGTTACAGGAATACTGATTGTTAATGTGAGCAAGTTTCTAAATGGTGAATATCAGGTCTGCAGATTACTTCCCAGCAGAGGACTGTAAACTCAACTGCTAAATGCTGGCTGCTGCTGATCTTGTTTATTATGTCATGCAGCCATGCAAATTTCCAAGGTTTTGATAGTTGCTTTTGCTTGTGGGAAGTCATGGTGATTCTTGTTCATAAATTGATTGGTACTTGAAATGCATTTATCTACTACTCTGAATTAGAGGAATTTGTCCTTTTTGGCCTTTGTGACTGATCAAATCAAACAATTCAAATTCTTTTTGCTTCTGGATATGGTTAATCTTTGGGTGTATACCCTTTATATAGTTATGTTTCCTTAGAATTTCATATTTGGTCTAATATGATACAACTTTATTCTAGTGAAGCCTCTCATTCTATTCATATAACTTGCCCGTGGCTCCCCTTCGAATGCCTGAGACTTAACCTCCACTTCAACAACTTGTTTCAGTGCAACTGTGCTCTGTCTATTTCAAATTTCAATATATTAGTTGTGTAGGCACACTGTTAATGTTGCATGACTTCTATGATTACCTTGTAGACGGCAGGCCTATTTTTTTATTCCCTCTTCTTTGCAGCTGTCAATGGATGATTTTGGTCCCTCGGTGATACTTCCTAAAAAATAAGAGCATAAAGTTAATCCATTTTAAATTGCAGGGGCCAAATGGGTGTACCCATTGAACGTGCTGAAAAAGTGGAGGAACAGAAGACTGCAAATGGAAAGGATCCGGAGAAAAGTGAGAAGCCCAAAGGAGATAGCAGTGAAGGCAAGAAGGAAGACATGACAAGCTGTTGCCAGGGTGCTAATGGGTTTTCATGCTGCAGGGATGGAAATTCAGAGGTCGAAAATACCATGGATGTGCCAGGAAAGAAGGGACTGGGCAAACTCTCTTGCTGGATGGGAAAGTGGGAGGACAGTAACGTTCTTGCTGCAGTTGCTTTGGTTGGAGCGGTGGCAACTATTGCCGTGGCTTACAGTTTCTATAGAAGGTCAGGGTGAAAGAATGCTCTGTAATATGTTCTGTTTTGTTTGCACGTGGGGGCGTACCCTCCTTATTTTTGTAGAGAGGTCAAATGAGATTGTTCACCCTTATTTATTTATTTTATTTTTTTGGAAAAGTCGGATTGATTAATAATCCTCTGCACCCTGCCTTTCTTTAGAGGGGAAGTGGAGGTCAAATGAGATTGATCACTTCCTCGATAAGTGGGATTGATTAATAATACTCTGCACCCTTTGTTCTTTAGAGGGAAGGTGATAGCTATGCATTCATTCATGTTAACGTTGTCATCTTACGAATGTTAGCAAAGTTGAAGCGTCTTCCTCCCCCTTCTGTTAACACATCGGAAGATGCTTTTCTATGCGCGGTACTGAAGGTTTTATGTCAGTACTGAATTTGTTACTCTGCTGGGGTGCTTCTCGTAAAAGTTGGTCAAAAACACAATAACTGATAACATTTATTCGGAATATCCTCTCGGCTCCATTTGAATGAATTTATATTTTAAATTAATGTTTTCGTAACCAAATTATATTAAAATATATACACAGATAGCTAGATTATGTAAGAATATATTGTAATTTTATTAATATTATCATAAAATTAATGGAACAATTATTATGAAGAATATTAAATAACTTTATTTATTTATATATTTATGTATATGTTTAGTTATCCAAATTCATCATAATCCATTTATAAAAAAAAAACATTAAATTTATGGCGAATTTCATATTTGACCGAATAAATTTGTATTTAAATAATAATTCTTAAATTTAATTTCCTGAATGCAAATGTAATCTTAGTTTATCCCTCAACATGTATGAATGAAATATTGCCATTTATATGTTGTGGTAAATAATACTTTGCATATTCAAATTTACACAGAAGTTATTTATTTCTATCGCTGTAATTTGTTATATGTGAAATTTTTTTAAAAATTTCTGCCTGAGGATTTTCAATTGATTGACTTGATTAACATTTTTTAAGGGGTAAAAAAAAAATTCTTATATAAAAATTCTTATATATATCATTTCTTCCAAATGATTCACTTTTCATATATACTAGTTGGTATGTTCATCTTGTTATATGTGTTTTTGATAAAAAAAAAAAAAGAATTATTGCTCGTAACCTTTATATTGATATATATACAATAAATAATATATGTATATAGAGATGGGCACGGGACAAGTAGGGGACGGGTACACCCATCTCCATACTCGATCCCCAAACCTAAATCAATCCCCATACCTTATCCAATCCCCAACGAGATTTATTTTTACCCCCCGTCCCCTCCCCAAACGGGGAACGATGATCCCCGCAGAGAATCGGGTACCCAGAATGTATACTTTAATTCTAGTAAATACAAATCAAGCAAAGTAATAATATATTTTTTAAAAATTTTTCATTATATTAATTTTTTTTAATCCAAACACCTTACAAACCTACTCCCAGCCTTCCCTTTAATTTTATTTATTTTTTCTCTACCTACAGATCAATGAACAATAACAATAAACCCAAGAACTCCACACCATTCCTCCAAAATGAGAAAATTAATCCATAAACTCTCGTTGATTTCCAAAACATAGAGAAGTGCATGAGGTCATGGGACAAAGGAACCAACACCAGTCTCACAAACAACGAACTGCACAAAACAACCCGAAAAAAAAAACGAGAGAGAGAGAGGGAGAAAGAGAGAGAGAGAGAGAGAGAGACCAAAACAGTACTACTAAACAGATAATTCCCACAAACCCATCAACTTGTTTGCTCTTGCAGACGCTTCACCTTGGGAGGAAGACCGATCTAAGAAACGATATCTCTGAGTTGGCAGTTGAAGTTCGACTCGGCGGCGTCGAAGAGTGACTTGACCTCGGCGGGATCGGAGAGGAAGGCTTGGACAACGACGGCGCGGGAGGGTTTTTGGCACCAGTAGGGTTGTTGATTTGGGAAGCGACGAGTTTTAAGCCGAGATCTAAACATTAATTAACCCTAAATATATATATATATATATATATATGGGGGTATCGGGTATGAGAACGGGTCGGAGATGAGAACGGGGCGGGTACGAGGGAGGGACTGGCTTATACCCGTACCCTACCCGATCCTTAAATTTTTTTTAAAAACTGTCCCCATACCCTACCTAATCCCCAAAAAATCCCTAAATCCCTTATTCATTTGGAGCAAAGATCGGGTAGGATACGAACGAGTCGACCGAGATAAGCATCCCTATATATATATATATAATTTTTTAACTTTTTACCTTCTTATAAAATTGCAGAATGACGAATTAATGAAAAAAAAAATTAAACAAAGGCCCACATAAAATTTATATTATAACAAATTAGAATACTAAGAATTAAGTATTACAATTAAATACATAAATATTTAAGTAACATTTGATACATAAATTATAAAGATGTAAAATATACTTTGTTTTATTATAAAGATGTAAAACATAATTTGTTTTATTTTAATTTTATCTTTTTTCAACTTTATTTATGTGTTTGATTAATTTGACTTCATTTCACGGTAATATCAGTTCAACTTAATTATGGTTAAATAATAATTTGAATAATCAAATTACATTTTCCGTGATTTGCATGAGTGAATTTTTCTTGCGTGACTTAATTAATTTAAATTTACTTAATTAAAATTCGGGAAAGTGACGGACATAAACCGTCACTGTTACATTAAAAAAAAAAAAAGTTACAGTTCTCTCGCACGTGTCCGGCGATGACAGTCATCGTGTGGAAATTAAGGCTGCTTTTGAGCCTCAAACCAAATAAAAAAAATTTAAAAAATTTCAAAAGTTAAACTCCAAAAATTTAAATTTTTTTGAAAAAGTTTTCAAAAATCCGTTAGAACGGATAAAATATGGCATTCTAACGGTTTTGTTAGAATATTTTTACAAATTATACTAACATTTGTATCAAAAATTTCACAAAACTCTAAAATTTTTTAAAACTCTCTACAAAAATTGTGCCACATGCCACTTTATATAATTTTTAACAACTTTATATCAAATCAATCACAAATATCTAATCATTATTTCAAAACAAATGTTTACACTCCAAATACCCAAAAGTTACACTTTTGATTTTTTTTAAACTTTTTTTGTTTTTTTTTTTGGAGCAAAAGGTGTATTGTCCGGACACCCTAACCGGCCCACAC
>QLOD02178477.1:0-11141 GCA_003260245.2 Sideroxylon spinosum
TCGTTATGGCCGCGCGGTCGTTGAAATCTTAAATAGGCCATAACTTTTTCTACGTTACTCCATTTTCTTATTATAATGTCTCTGGAAAGCCTATATTGAGACGATGGGCTTGTAGAATTATTTCTCCGTTCGATGATTTAGATTGTATAGCATAAGACTAAGCGGAAACCCAAGGGCGTCGTTATGCCCTCGCTGTCGATAAATTTCAAATCAGATGCCACTTTTGCTGTGTAACTCAGTTGTTTTATTATAATATGTTTACGGAAAGCTTGTAATAAGACGAATGCCCTGGAATATTATTACATCATTTAGGGATGCAAACAGCATAGCGGAAGACTACTTGGAGACCTGTGGTCGTCGTTACGGCCGCGCGGTCATTAGAATCTTAAATCGATCGTAATGTTTGCTACTTAACTCCGTTTTCTTGTTCTAATATGTTTCAGGAAAACTTGTAATGAGAATAGGGGATCACCTTGCCGAAGCCCCTTAGCACCCGGGAAGTAGCCTTCAAGAGCTCCATTTAGTGATATAGAGTAGTGAGGAGAGGTAATGTAAGCTTCAACCCATTGTATAAATTTGATTGGAAGATTGAGGGTATGTAGGATGTTAAGCAAGAAGTTCCACGAAACCGGGTCAAAGGCCTTCATCAAATCAATGTTTAGAGCACTTCTAGGTGACAAGTTACTTTTATGGTAGTTCCTCACCAATTCTTGCATAAGGAGAATTTGGTCTGAGATGGATCTACCCATAAACAAGTCCCTGTTCCTCTTGAATATTGGAATGAAGAAGGTCTTAGCTTCATAGCTAGTGCGGTTGGCAAGCCATTACAAGTAGATAAGATAACTGAATCAGTGAAAAGGATTTCTTGTGCTCGGCTTTGCATCGAGGTGGGGGTGGATTCAATGCTTTCGGATTCCTTTCTCTTGGAATTGGAGGATGGTACTACCACTGACATTGTGATTGAATACAATTGGGTGCCCAAAAAGTGTGAGCATTGCAAGGAGTTTGGTCATCATACCTACGCATGCAAAAAATTGGTTAGATAAGAATGGACTCTAAAAACTAATCCTTCCTTTGAACCCCGCTTTAATGATGCTTCAGACGAGGGTTGGCAGCAAGTGAAAAGGAATGGTAAATCCTCTTATGTTAATAAAACCTCTTCTCTCCAAGCTCCACCAGTTGTGGCCATGGAAATTGGTAGGTCTAGTAATCCCTTTGCACCTCTCCTTGAGCAAGAGAATAATGAACCAAAGTCTCATTCTACTAAGGTTGAGATGATTGAGGATGACAAAATGCAGCAACATACTTCAGCCGAGCTTGAATCTTCATAGTCTTCCCATCAAAAGTCTCCTCGGTGTGTTATTTCTACGAGTATGGTAGCCACTAGTGATTTACACTTGCAATCTCCATCTCATTCAGCCAACTCCATCCCTATTGATTACTTACTCCTTCAAAAAGTGACTTTGGTTGATGAATTAGATACAAAGGATAGAAGTAAGAAGAAAAATGACAAGTCCAAGAGGGGGTCTTCGTCTACCCAAAGTGAATCCTCCTCTTAATTCTTTTTACGATTAAATTAGCCTCATGGAACATAAGGGGATTGAATGACCCCTTAAAACAAAAAGAGGTACGTAATTTAGTTTCTGTTCATGGTCTAGCTTGTTTTGCTTTACTAGAGACTAAAGTTAAAGCTTGTAACAAATTAAAGCTTGAGAATGGGCTTCTAAGGGGTTGGAAGTGTGTTGCCAACTATGATCATGATGATGCTGGTAGAATTTGGGTTTGGTGGAACCCAAAAATACTACAGGTTGAGTTCAATTCTATGGATAGTCAAGTTATGCATCTCTTTATCACTATCGTGGATTTGGGGACTTCTTTTCTTGCTTCTTTTGTCTATGGTTCTAATGATCTCACTACCCGAAGAGTGTTGTGGAATAATCTCATAGCTTCTGCCGACTTGTTTGTTGATATGCCTTGGATCATTATAGGGGATTTTAATGCTATTCGTCATCACAATGAAAGATAAGGTGGATCTCTTAAATCGCTGAGCTACATGGATGAACTCAATGATTACATGTTTGAGGCTTGTTTGGGGGATTTGAGGTATGGGGGTCTACAATTCACATGGCATAATTCTAGAGGCTCGGATCACATTATGACAAAACTTGATAAAGCTTTAGTGAATGGCAAATGGCTTAACATCTATGAAAATGCAGCAGCTGAATTCCTTATTTATGGCCTTTCCGATCACTCTCCCGTTATTGTTGACATGAGTGTTTCTTTGCCTCCTCTTAAGAGGCCCTTTAAATTCTTCGATTATTGGGCTGACTTTGAAGAATTTCTACCCTTAGTGGATCATATTTGGCAAACATAGATTAATGGCTTTGCTATGTATAGAATCTACAAGAAGTTGAAGCTTATCAAACTAGCTTTGAAAAAGCTTAGTGCAAAGAAGAATAAGGAGATACATAACTTCCTAGAGCCTTTGCGTCTTGAATTGGCTTCCATTCAGTATACTACTGCTTCTACAGGAGGAGAGTCTCAGCTTATTGAGGAGGAGAAGGATTATATTCATCACCTTTCCCTTGTTAGTCGAAGTGAGGAGAGTTATGCTAGACAGAAAAGTCGGGTTCAATGGTTGGCAGAGGGTGATAAAAATTTGGCTTTTTTCTTTAATTCTATTAAAGGGAGGCAGAACATGAATAAGATAATGGTTATTCAGAAGGAGGATGGGGAATGGATAAAAGGCAGGGATAATATTGCATCTTCAGTGGTTGACTTCTATGAGGCACTCCTAGGATCAGATTGCTCTACTCCATATCCAGGTATTGGTGCTCTTAGTGAATTTGCTTCTTGCTCTTTGAATGACAGTCACATTGGTATGTTGAAGGCAGAGTTCACTGACATAGAGATAAAGGAGGCCATGATTAGCCTCCATCTGAACAAAGCACCAAGGCCTGATGGATTCAATGCTTATTTCTTCCATAAGACTTGGCATATAGTGAGACAAGAGGTCACTATGGCGGTCAGAGAATTTTTTGCTTCCAAGGACTTATTGAGGGTATCTAATGCTACTGTCATAGCTCTTATTCCCAAAGTGCCTAATCCATCCAAGATAAAGGACTTTAGACCTATTTCCTGCTGCAACACTATTTACAAGTGTATTACAAAGTTATTGGCCAATAGGTTAAAGCAAGTTCCCCCTTAATTTGTGAATGAAGCACAAGCTACCTTTGTTAGTGGACGGCATATAAGAGATAATATTTTAATGGCCCCGGAGTTGGTCAGGGGTTACCATCTTCACTCTCCCTCTCCAAGGTGTGCTTTCAAAGTGGATTTGATGAAGGCCTTTGATTCTGTGCGCTGGGCTTTCCTATGGGATGCGCTCAGGTTGCTTGGCTTCCCATTTACCTTTATAGGATGGATTAAGGCATGTGTTTCCACTCCCAGATTCTCTATCTCTATTAATGGTGAATTACATGGTGATTTTGAAGGAAGGAAGGGCATTCGGCAAGGTGATCATATCTCCCCCTTTTTATTTGTGATCTATATGGAGATCTTTTCTCGGATTTTGGATAAGAAAATTCAAGAGTCTACCACTTTCAAGTTCCACTAGAAATGCCGCAAGTCTCGTCTCTCCCATCTTTGCTTTGCCGATGATTTGATGATTTTTTGTAGGGATGATTTGGATTCAATCAACATTGTGTAGAATGCTCTCTTGACTTTCTCATCCCTTTCAGACCTTCAGCCCAATTCTGTAAAAATTACTTTATTCTTCTCTGGTGTTAAGAATTCAGTGCAAACAGCAATTGTGGATTGTTTGGGTTTTCAACTGGGTACTCTGCCAGTCAGATACTTGAGTGTTCCTCTCACCTCCACCAAACTCAAATCTTTTGATTGGTGATCCTTAGAAGATAGAATGCTGAAGAGGATTAAAGTGTGGACAAATAGATTCTTATCTTTTGTAGGGAGGCTTCATCTTACACAATCTGTTTTATTCTGTATTTAGGCATATTGGAGCTATCACTTCGTTTTTCCGTCCTAAGTTAGCAAATCAATTGAAAGTACTCTATTCGCCTTTCTTTGGAATGGAGTCTACTTAAAACGGCATGGGATCAAAGTTTCTTAGGATGAAGTTTCTAAGCCGAAAGGGGAAGGAGGACTTGGTTTGAAGAAGCTTAAGGATTCGAATCTTGCCTCAATGACAAGGTATATTTGGTTACTTTTCCAACCTCACTCTACTTCTATGTGGGTTTCTTGGGTTAAACTGAACATTATCCATAGAGATAAATTTTGGGTATCTAAGGTCCCATGGAATTGCTATTGGACTTGGTAGAAATTTCTTAAGCCACGTGATAAGGTGAAGCATTATATTACCATGAAAATTGGGGACGGTGCTAATACCTCATTGTGGTTTGATGCTTGGATGCCGAGAGGCCCAATTTGTAGCTCCCCTCATGCTCGTGTAATCTATGATTCTAGGCTGTCAAGAGTGGCTAAGGTACAATCCATTATCCCTTTAGGACGTTGGTAATGGCCGGCTGCTAACTCTAATGATTTGTTTGAGCTTAAAGAGCAAACACTTTCCTTACCACCTCCTGCTTGTTCCATAAGGGATCAAGTATTGTGGAATGGTTCAAAGGACTTCTCTATTAAAGCAGCTTGGGAGGCTCTCCGCTCACATTCCTCTAAGGTGCCTTGGAAGCAAATTGAATAGTTCAAATATCATATTGCGCGCCACTTTTTCATTTTGTGGCTTACTATCAAAGATCGTTTGGCTACTCAAGATAGGCTTCCCTCCTTTGGGCTTATTCATACTATGCACTACCATCTCTGTGGGGATAATGTAGAATCTCATAACCATATGTTCTTTGGTTGTTCTTACTCTACTCGGGTTTGGAAGACTATACTTGAGAAAGCAATATTGATGCCTCTTCATCCACTTGGTCAGATTGGTTGAATTGGGCTTGCACGCATTTCAAAGGCTCTACACTTCTTCATGCATTGGGCGACTCTCCTTTGCAGCTATTGTCTATTCCTTATGGCAAGAAAGAAACTCAAGGCGTTATGGTGCTTCTCTAAAGAATGAGCTCTCTTTGATTTCGTCAATCATTGAGTTAGTCAGATTGAGGCTACTAGATGTAAAGGGTTTCCCAACACTCCTACTAATCTTCATTTAATTAGGAGTTAGAAGCTCCCTCTATCCCTTATTGGTGCTTAGTTCTTGAGTTGTTAAAGCTAAGTCTAGTTCTTTTTTATTTTTGTTAATGAAGAGAGATTTGGATTAAAAGGGAGAAATTTACATCATCTTAGGAGCATACCCCGTGTACAAAGTGTGGATACAGCTCTAACTATATGAATTTACAAAAGAGATAGGTTAATTACAATTGGATCCCCCAACTACTACACAAAGTATGGCTTACATGCATTCGGTTACTAGTAGAGAATAAAGTAGTTTTTGCTCTTACTTCAAGCTCTATTATCTTGGCAATAGCAGTCGTAGAGGTAGAGAGTCCCTTGAAGATTCTTGTATTCCTTTCCTCCCAAATGTGATAAATTAATCTGGCCCAAGCTATCTTCATAGGGTATTATTATCTTGGCAATAGCAGGCTAAGTATAGTTCTTAGCATACTTAGTAGGACTGCTTCCTTTGTAATGCTTGAGCTTTAAGTCTTTCCTTTTCAGCATTAATGAACTATTCAAACCAGGGGTATGCCCCTGCATAATTGTACTTTTTCTTCATTATTTTAATTTATTTACCTTTCAAAAAAAAGGGGGGGATACCCCAGTTGACTGAAATCCATTGATGTAAAGGAACAAATAGTAATACTATCACGGGAAATTGGAACCTTGAAAATCAAAAAGGTCCTTACGGGAGTTAAGTCAAAAGCGAATGGAGCAGCTCTCTTCTATTCAATAAGTGAGGGATGATCTGTATTCCTATCAAAAGCTTATCGGGGAAGGTGATGCTTCTAATGAGTTATTGGCTAAAGAGATTGAATGTATAAACCGGTTAAAGGATATTTCTCAGTATGAGGAGAGTTCAGCTAGACAAAAGAGCAGAATACAATGGCTTTGGGAGGGTGACAAGAACTCAGCCTTTTTCTTCAACTCTGTTAAGAGTAGGAACAACATTAATAAATTGATTTGCATCCAAAAGAAAGATGGGACTATGCTTCATGATCCTAAAGAGGTGAGAGCTGAAGTTGTGAACTTTTATCAAAATTCGTTAGGTTGTGATTCTAGATTGGCTTACCCTAGTAAGTGTCAAATTCAGCAATTTATTTCCCCTTTTGTGGATGTTTCTTTGAGAGGTTTATTAGAAGCACCTGTTTTGGATGAAGAAATTAAAACCCTCTTTTTTAGTTTGCATCCTAATAAGGCTCTTGGACCGGATGGATTTAATGCGTCTTTCTTTCATAAAGCATGGAATATTATAGGAAGTGATGTCACTGCCGTGATCAAGGAATTTTTTGAGTTGGGTAACATACTTAGAGAAGCTAATGCTACTATTGTAACATTAATCCCTAAGATTCCTAACTCGTCTATCGTTCAAGATTTTCGGCCTATATCTTGTTGTAATACTATTTATAAATATATTACCAAGATCTTAGCTAAGAGAATTAAAGACGTTCTACCTTTTGTCATTGATAAATCACAAGCTTCCTTTGTTGATGGCCGATGCATTTCAGATAATATCCTTCTTGCTCAGGAGTTATTGAGGGGATATCATCGTAATAAACCACCTCCTCGTTGTGCTTTTAAGATTGATCTTATAAAAGCCTATGATTCAGTTCATTGGGTTTTCCTTTGGGATGCTATGGATTTGCTTGGTTTTCCAAATAAGCTCATTTCGTGGATTAAAGCTTGTGTTTCTTCTCCTATGTTCTCAATCAGCACCAATGGGGAATTGAATGGCTATTTCCAAGGGAAGAAGGGGATTAGGCAAGGGGATCCACTTTTTTTTTTTTTGAAAGGTAAAAATAAACTATCTTAATAAAAGAACTAATGTACAAGTACTCAGGGGCATACCCCTGGAAGATTACATTAAGCAAAGTGAACCAAAAAGTGCAAACTATCAAACTAGTGAAATAAGTCATTCCCTCATCCAAATGCTCAATCAATCAGTTGTAAAGGTAATAGGTGGGTTGGGTTATTCATTGCTATATGTGGTGAGAATAAACTTGAGGTGGCTTCCATTGGTTTTAATTCGGTTTGAATTGAATAGCTCAGTCCAAATTGGTTTTGGGTTTGAGGGAGAGTGGTTGGTTCTAGTTGTATCCTGACAAGGGGAGGAGATACTTAGTCCCGATTTAATTCCATGGATTAGAGGAAAATCAGATTCCAATTTGGTACGGGCAGGTTGGGGTGACAGGTGGCTTCGAGTGTTTGAACTTTTTAGTTTAGGCGGGCAAAACTTGGTTAATGTATGAGTTTTGAGCGTTTTCCCAACCGGATGTAACAATGGTTAAAGGGGGTGGGTGTATTATGTTAGGGGCTATAGTCAAAGCATTGAGAAGTGGGATTTTCTTTTTGTCAGAAGTCATAGCATTAACCGAGTAAAGATGGTTATGATAGGGTGTTGGAGGACTTTAAGACTTACCATACACCTTCATCAATGGCTGAGAGCTTGGAGAAGTATGGGTACCTTGAGGAGAATTTACACACGACTTGTCCTCTTCCCATTGTAGCATGTGGCATTGCTGTTCCCTTTTTGTAATTGATGAGGGCATGGCTAACCAATGGAAGATAGACCCTATTCAAGCTCCAATTGGACCGGTTACAAGGGCCCGAGCTAAAAGGTTCAAGGAAGATCTCAATGGGCTAATTCAAAGCATTTGGCATAATGTAGAAGAAACAAATTATTACAAGCACAAAGAAGGTGTTCCACGGGCCCCACATGCTTGGACTTCCATAATCCAAGCCTTGGAATAATTTGGAGGATTTCTTCATAAGGTGGCGGGTCCCACACGAGCATCCAAGCATTGACTTTTGCTCTTGAAAAGATGGAATGGCCGGCTGCCTAAAGCAATCTGATTGCTTTCTATATATTAGTTTATTTCCTTTATATTTATTTCCTTTTTATCTTTGTTGCTGATTTGTATAGGCTTACATGCCAAATTAAGACCATCCATATTTAGTCTTTTATTTTTTGAACGTTGGAAAGGCTTGCATGCCAATTAGATTGCTTTTTTTTTTTTTTGATTTTTTTCTAGCCGTTAGGCTCCTTTTATGGCAGCAACTTTGTGGGTTTGCTATGTATTTAAAGGCTACGAGCCTATTGAAGAGAGATATAAGATTTTGAATGCAATTTTTATGAAATTCGAATTTGTTCTTTCGGTTTCATTAGAACTCAAACTTATCAGAAATTAATTCCGTGGCATTCTTTCTGACTTATCAACCAATTCACCATCTTTGGTTATGGCATCCTCCATTGATACCAAGGTTCATGCTTTAATTATAAGCTACGGGTTATGATGCCATTTGAATCTATGACTAAACGATCCTTGAAGACCATTCGTGAATCACGGGTTTCATCAATTATTGGTGGGATTCGTATCATTTTGGTTTCAGAGCACGGTTCATAGTCTCAGGTTTGCCTACCTTGTCTCATAACGGTTGCCCTAAGTTCAATCTCCACCAATCTTGATTTTTTGTTGGCAAAACTTGTTTCGGCCATAACTCTTGATCCCGGAGGAGTTATGGGCTCTACCATACCTCTCCGGAAAGCTCTCGATGAGCCTGGTCCAGCCACAACTCCCTATGCTAGTTGACACCATTTTTGAGCTTGAAAAAGGCCGTTTGAAGCCTTTTCGGGACACTTTTCTGGCGAACATTCAAAAAAAAAAAAAAAGTTCCTAAAAAAAATGCCCAAAGACAAAAACCCTTCCGGAGGCATGTTGGGAGAGGCTGACAGGAAGCTGCTCATGGAGGCTCTAGCAAGTGAAATGAGAAGAGTAATGAGAGCGGAGATGGAGCAATTGCATGAACGGATAGATCGGATAGAGAATGCATGTTTGGAGCCACCACCAAATGCTTTTAATGTGCATAGAATAGAGAGAATCCAGCCAAGGGAAGAAGAAGAAGGATTTGATGAAGAAGATGAACCAAATCTAGAACTAGTTGTTGCCAATAGGAGAAATGGTGTTTGGTTCCGAGAAGCCAGGAATCGGGAAGACAATAACCTGGGTAGTATCAAGATGAAGATTCCATCCGTTCAAGGCAAAAACGACCTTGAAGCCTATATTTAGTGGGAAAAGAAGGTGGAATTCGTGTTCGATTGCCGCCATTATTCTGATCTTAAGAAGGTGAAACTCGCCGCCGTTGAATTTTCAGATTATGCAATAGTATGGTGGGATCTAATGGTGCTAAATAGAAGGCGAAATAGAGAGCGCCCAATTAAGACATGGGAAGAGATGAAAACAGTAATGAGAAAGCGTTTTGTGCCGAGTCTCAACTATCGAGAATTGTATAAGAAGCTGCAACGGCTGACACAAGGCAATCGCAATGTCGAAGACTACTACCAAGAGATGGAAATTGCTATGATCTGAGCCAATGTGGAGGAGGATCGTGAGGCTACGATGGCCAGATTTCTAAATGGGTTGAACCATGAGATTGCTAATGAGGTAGAATTACATCATTATGTAGAGATAGATGAAATGGTGCATATGGCCGTCAAGGTTGAACAGCAACACAAGCGGAAGAATGCATGAGCAAGTAGACAAGTAACTCAATCCTCTTGGAAGATAAATTATCCAAAATAGGGGGAGAAGCCCATGGCCAACCCTAAGTCTGAATCCAAACCATCTTCCTTAACACAAGGTGCTTCAAGTAAAATAGAAAATTTTAACCGTAATCATGATATTAAATGTTTTAAATGTCAAGGCAGGGGCCACATTGCAAGTCAATGTTTGAACAAATGGGTTATGGTATTACGAGATGATGGTGGGATTGAAACAGAGGATCAAGAGGACCCTAATTCCATGCCAACATTGGAGGATGTTGATGATGAAGAATATGTCACTGACCATGGTGATTTGTTGGTTGCAAGGAGAGCCCTAAACATACAAATCAAACAAGATGATGAAATGCAACGAGAAAACATCTTTCACACTAGATGCCACATGAAGAACAAGGTATGTAATGTGATTATTGATGGAGGTAGTTGTATTAACGTTGCTAGCACTACCATGGTTGAGAAGTTAGGATTGCCAACCATCAAACATCCCCAGCCTTACAAGCTACAGTGGCTTAATCATAGTAGTGAGGTAAGGGTCACTAAATAGGTATTAATTTCTTTTCGCATTGGAAAATATGAAGATTAAGTTTTATATGATGTAGTCCCAATGCAAGCTGGACATTTATTACTAGGCTGCCCATGGCAGTTTGACTGACGTGTTAAACATGATGGCTTCACTAATAAATACTCATTTGTGATTAATCAAAAGACCATCACTTTAGTTCCCATGACACCAAAACATGTTTATGAGGACCAATTAAGGCTACAACAAGATACTGTTCACAAGAAAGAAAGTACGAAAAATGAAAAAGAGAGAAAAACCGAGACAAGTGAAACTAAAAATGGGGAAGATTCTGTCACTAAGAAGAAAAAAGAAAGTTTCTACGTCAGAGCAAGTGAAATTAAGAGAGATCTATTCTTGAATCAACCTATGATTTTACTTATGTATAAAGAGGCATTTTTAAGCACTAATCAATTTAAAGCATCTTTGCCTAGTTCTGTCAAGTCTCTTTTACAAGAGTTTGATGATGTCCTTCCCGAGGAGATTCCACATGGTTTACCCACTATTCGAGGGATTGAACATCAAATAGATTTCGTGCCCGGTGCCGCCATTCCAAATAGACCAGCCTATCAGACCAATCCCAAGGAGACAAAAGGGTTACAAGGCAGGTTAGTGAATTGATGGAGAAAGGGTACGTCAGAGAAAGCATGAGTACTTGTGCCGTTCTGCTCATTTTGGTTCCAAAGAAAGATGGGACGTGGAGGATGTGCATCGATTGCCGAGCCATCAACAATATAACGATAAAGTATCGTTGATTGCATGCAATCATTGTTATTCTTTAGCCTCATTTCACACTCATTTTATGGACATTTATCAAGTGAACTATAAGTTTATTATGTT
>QLOD02178486.1:0-11141 GCA_003260245.2 Sideroxylon spinosum
CAATTTCGAAAACTTATATTTATATATATGTCACACGTAAATTACAACGTAAAGTTTACACATAGATTGTAATGGTAAGTGTTAAAACAACACTTAGATGGAACGTATATATATTACAAACATAAAGAAATCAAACAAAACTGGGTACGTGATTGAAGCAAAAAAAAAAAAAAAACAGTGACTGAACTAATAAAAAAGAAAAAAGAAAAGAAACAAAAACAGTGCCAACGTTTTTGAAAAGAAAAGAAAAAACTTAACTACGTTGTAAAACCGTTGAACAGAGATGGAATTTGAGAAAGTTATAAAAACCTACAAAAGTAATGAAGTTAATAGGGTTTAATTTATAATGGGATATATTTGTAATTTTTTATTCTTTATTTTATGGGTAAAGTTGTTATTTTAAAAGTTTAATCAAAAAACTTTTCTTTCTCCATTTATTCCCATTTTTGGAATGATGAAAATTTTAAAAATTAACTATCACTTTTCTTCCTATTCTTACTTTTTTTTTTTTTTATTTCTTTTCTTTTCCAAACATAACTCACAAACAAAAATGAAATTTTAAAATTTATCATTTCTCACCATTAGAGATAGAAAATGGGTCGGGTCGGCCTGCGACCCGACCCATACCATCCCGTACGACCCGACCCTTACTCCACGGGTCAGGGTTTGGTTCGGCTCGGCCCGGCCCGAGACCCCTGCCTCACCATAGTATGGTGTGGACTCGCGCAGGTGTGGACTCGCACACAAGAGAAAACCCCTCATGCCAATGACCATTTGGAGAGTTAAATTTTTTTTTTTAACCCTTATAGCACTAGTTAGTGGTCATTTTTTCTCTTGTTGTAGCCATGTTTTTTTTCTTTTTTAACCATTTAATCATTGAGCCTTTTTTTCCTTACTGCAGAGTGCAGATTGTGCAGTGCAAGTGCAGCCACCTTTTTTTTTTTTTTAACCGTTTAGTCATTACACTTTTTTTACCGTTTAATTATTGACTTGGTCAGTGGCCATTTTGGCCATTTGGCATGAAGCAAGCTGCAGTATGCCACTGTTAATTGGCTCACTCAGTGATTGTTTATGATTTTGGTCCCAACGGTCTAATTTTTTTTTAGTAATCACAAAACTTTTCCTAAAAAATATTATAAAATCCCTCTAATCTTCCATTATAAATACCTCCACACTCATTCTTTTAAACTCATAAAAACTAACATATTTTCTCTCTCAAATTTCTACACTACCAAGCTATCAACTTTCAAGTGTGCTCTCCAATTGTGTTCAATTGCATCTAATTCTGTTAAATTTAAAGTCAAGATTTGAAGATCAAGTGTTTCAAAGTTTCAAATTATTCCAAGTAGTATTTAATTTTTTTTTTTGAATTTGCATACATACGTTTTTTTTTTAATTTGCATATTTTTCATCAAATTATTTTTTCTAAATGGATACTAGAGACACCTATTTTTTTGATTTGGAGGGTAGGGATTCAGTATCTTTCCCCCCGAAAAACAAATGGAATAATTTGCATCACCATAAATACCAACACCTGTTACAAGTGGTGATGTTTGTGCATCATCTTCCCGTCACGCCCAACAACGTAACTCTTAAAAAATATGGGACTTTCTTACTAGAATTATACAAGATGATGGAATACATAAGGCTAAATGTAATATTTATGGGGATCTATTAAATGGTGGACTACTTCTGGCACTAGTCATTTAAAAAGACATTTAAATAGATAACATCGACATGACGCTCGCAAAAATTCTGTAATTGATCAATATTTTCTACATGTTACACACACTCAATTAGGTAATGAAATGGGTAATTTAAATATTTTTTCTTATGACCTTACAAGAACTCAAAAATTAGTTAGATATATTATTAAAAATGGACAACCCTTCACAATGAGTGAAAATCGACATTTTGAAGAATTTGTTCGTGATAGTTTTATGCCATAATATCGAGGTTTTCCAAAAAATAATGCAAAAAATAAAGTTTTACGAGATTTTGAAACAAAAAAAGATGAATTAAAAATTTATTTAAACAATTTTGATGGAAACGTTTGTTTAACTTCTGATACGTGGAAATCTTGCCAAGATATTGAATATATTTGTATAACTGCACATTATATTGATGAAAATTAGAAATTAAATAAACGCATTATTTCATTTAAATTAGTTGAATAATCTTACACAGGATTGAGTGTTAGGGAACTTATTTTGAATGAAGTTATATCGTAGAAATTAAATAAAAAATATATTTTCTATTACTTTAGATAATACTTCATATAATGATATTTGTTTTAATTACTTGTCTAATGCTTTGTCTACGAATAATTTATTATTTCATAGACGTTGTTGTGCCCATATACTCAATTTAATTATAAATAATGGATTAGATATTTATGAATCTTCTATTGTTAAAATAAAAAATACAAAAAATTGTAATTTGTACTATGAGTCTACCAAAAATAATTAATCTATTTACTAGTATATGTAATCAAAATTGGTTTAAAATCTAAAAAATTACCAATGGAAATTAATATAAGAGGAGTTTAACTTATATTATGCTAAAAGTTGCTATTAAATATCAAAAAGTAATTAATTTATTTATTTTAAGTAATCAAACAATTGGTTTAGATAGTATTGAGCCCATTGATTGGGCAAATGTAATTTTTTATAGGATCTTTTTACATGTTTTTGATATTGCTACTAAAATATTTTGTGAAATTTATTATCCTACTTCTTTTACTGTTGTTTATCAATTAGGGATTATTGATGAAATTTTCAAAAAATATTTTGTCCAAGAATATTATGCCCCTATGGTTTTAACAATGAAAGAAAAATTTGACAAATATTTTAACCCACTTCCCATACATTTTAGAATTGCCACTTATTTTAGACCCTGGATATAAAAAAGATTATTTTCTTCAATTATTAGATATGATATATGGGTCTGAAAGTGCCCAAAAATAATTAAATAATATTAAACAACAAATGCAAGCTCTATTGGGTCGGTATGATAGTAATTGTACAATTGCCCAAACAACTATTATCATAACATTCTCCTCTCACCGTGACTTTGGTGGCAATACATCCATTTGGAGAAAAATAACATCTCGACGGATAAAATCATCAACAAGTGTCACTTCAAATTCATCCAACTTCTAACATTATCTCGGTACACCTCCAATAGAAAATGAAGATGATTTTAATCTTTTAGACTGATGGAAGAGACAACAATCAAAATTTCCAGTTCTTTCAGCTTTAACTCATGATATTCTCGCATTTTCTAGTTTATACTGTAGCATCAATTCAGGAGTCGACTAGCCTCTTTGACAGTAGAAGTCTTAATGTGTTTACGAGATTAGTATCTCATCGAAAATAGACAACAAGAAGATGCCGAAAAAGAGCAACTTGCTCTTGATTTTGATACAATATATTTAAGTGAAAGAGAAGAACACACTAGTGGATCTAGTGATGAATAATAATAATGAGTAGATAGAGTAATATTTACAAATGATAGTCACTCTTATAGGTGCCAACCTAATTGGGATGTATAAGATGTAAAGTGATGCATTTATTTATTATTTTATTATTTTTTTATAATTCTACATTTGTTTGTTGTAATTTTAAATTTAATATTAATTATGTAATTGCTTGTTATTTAATAATTTCAATTTTTTTCAATAATTATTTTAATGTGTTTGGTTAAATTTTATTTTGTACTTTATTTATTTTAAAAAAAAATTATAACATTAAAAAAATAAATTGGATCAATCGGAGCTAGTTAGGAGCGAGTCCGACCCGAAAACGGGAAGATGCAGGTCTGCACAGGACCCGCCCATTTACATCACTACTCACCATCCAAACTGGCTATCAGGACTCAGGAGTGGCTGATCAAAGCGCAGTCGAGCAGAGTAAGACTAAACAGAAGGTTAATAAGAGGCCAAAGCGCTTGTTGCCGATCGTCAAACTCTCTCCCGTCCGGCGAAATTCGGAAATTCAAATCAAGAGAGAGAGAAAAGATTTAAGATACATCTTCACACACACACACATATATATAGAAAGAGAGAGCGAGAGAGAGTTGACGAATGGAAGGAATTGTGTTTGAGGAGAAAGATTTCTTTGCGTGCTGTGGGAGCACTCAATTCGCAAAAGAGATGGTCTCTGCCGCCCCTTTCACTACCTACGAGCAAGCTGTCGATGCCGCCAGAGACATCTGGTTCAACAAGGTCCCCACGCCCCCTATCTCTCTCCATCGTTATACTGCATATATATATATATATATATATCTGTCTTCCTTCGATTCGCAGGTTAATGTCAATGGCTGGCTCGACGCATTCGCCGCTCATCCCCGAATCGGTCAATCTCCTCCTCCTCATCCCAAAAGCCCCACCAGTGCAGAGTTCAGCTCTCTCTCTCTCTCTCTAACTTTCTCTCTCCCTCCACACACACACACACATATGAGAATTAAGTTTGTAGTTGCTGGATAGTTTGTTTGTTTTTTTCAAGAAAATGAATCATCTTTTAGATTATTAGATTAGATTAGAATGTGGATGGGTCTCTTTATGATGTTATCTTTATTTGAATTAAATGATGGTATGAGTAGTTGAAGAAAAATCAGGAGAGGTTGTGGGATTTCTATGAAAAAGGGGAATTACAGTAAATATTTGATTTTTGATGTCGTAAATTTTATGGGTGTCTTCGGAATTGTTCAAAGTTACCTCTTCTTGCTTTATTTTTGGAGTTTACATTGTAAACACACGAGAGCGAACCCGGCTGCCTGTTATTTACTATCTTTCTAGCATGTCTCTCACACTTATAGCTTAAACTTGTTTGCTGGTTTTTAAAGAAAAAAGTAGAAGAGAAAAACTTGAGTGTTGTAAGCAGGCTGGAGAGCCATTTTCTCACTTGCTTCTCCATTTTGTGGTGGTTAAGATATACGGTATCGTTTCGACTGTTTTCAGCATGTTTTAGGTGTTCCCAAAGGATGTTGGGGGTGATATTGCATATTTTCTGTGGTAGTAGATTGGGAAAGAAGAGGAGGGCATGAAAGCTTTTACCGTTTACTCTTTTTGGTTGATTTGGGGAAGCATAAGAACAGAATTTTGGGGGAAATTAACACCCATTCTATTTGTTGAATAGTAGTATAGTGATTTTTAGCTAGATTGTGTAGTTGGCTTTTGGGAAGGTCCTATCCTGACTGAACTGACCATCTTTGTAACATTTATTGAAGTGTGTTTATTATGTCCAAAGCTTCTCTTCTGCATAGCTGATGCCTCATCATAGCGGACAAATTTAGTAACATTCAGGAACCCAATATGCACCGGGTAAAAACCTGTGTATGGTTAATGTAACCGAAAGTTAGTTGCATTTACATTGATTATAGTCTAATATTTATCTTCAACTAAGGAATAGTTTATTTGTCCTACTTAATTTTTATGAATTATGGTTGATTGCAGTATCATCAAGCCTTTTAGCCTATCGTTCCCACATGATTCTATTGATTATAAGAATGGAGTATCATTTAATTAAGTTAAATGGGTTTAATAAATACCAATGCTAGATATATAATGACCTCAAACTACTTGAAAAGAGTTGATAACTTGTAAGAAATGATAAATTTGGGGACAATGATACATTTAATGGGAACTGGTTAGAAGAGACTACATCGATCTAATGTTTTTCCTAATTATTTTTAAAAAACCAATTATAAAGTTTGGAATGATATGCCTTTTCTCATAAAGGTTCCACGTTTCCATTTATACTTGATTCAAATATAGTTTGCCATGGGCACAAGGGCTGACTCAAGCATTCTTTTTAGGGTAATTGGAAGTTTATAGTCCTATCTATGTTCTATAGCTATATATGTGTTTTGAAATAGGAATAAACATTCAGTGACGTATATTTTAGGTGAAAGGCTTAAAATGCTACATAAAACACGTGATTAGTTGCTAGCATTTGAGATAAATTAGAAGATAGGTTGTATATGTTGATGATGGAATCGAGAGAATGATTAAGGATTTATCCACATCCGAACAAGCTGGTATTTACAACAGAGGTCATAGCCGCGGTGCTTTCATTTATCGCGTAAGTAGCTTCATAGCTTCGGTGCTAATCCAGCTCTAGGAAAATTTTTAGACACTGGAACATCTTACAATTGGTGGCTTAAGATATACAATTGTGATTTTAGATTTCAAGTAATTAATAAATCACTAATTTCTAGTTTGAGCATATACATGTATGTTTTTATGTATATAGTAGTTTTTCCTGATAGTAGTTTTTCCTCTTATCAGTTTCAGTCTGTAACTGATTGAGATGGAGTTTCAAATAGTTTTTTTTTTTTTTTTTTCAAAAGATGGAGTTTCAATTGTCTTTCTTATTAGAAAAATGGACATAAATACTTATTGAAGCTGTTTCACTATAGGTGGAGCAAAGGCGAGCAATCAACTGCATTGGCGACTGCTTCTGATTCTATGTTGCAGGTAACTGAAACTTGGCCAAACAGTTCTTTTTTTTTTTGGTTCAGGATATCTGTAACCAACTTGCTGCAGCATTACTTACCTACACACACACACACACAAAATTCTTGCTGCAGCATGGGATGGGTAAAGTGAAACTGCATAAAGGAGAGTGACTGGTTCAGTTGTGAGGCATTGAAATTTAGTCTTGTCTTACTTCCTATGTTATTCCATCTACCCTACTTTTATTTTGACATGTAAAGGAAATTAATTTTTATATATATATAGATATATCCTTGTGTTATTTCATCTGTCCTACTTATTGATATAATCTTTGAAGATAACACCCCTCAACCCCCTACCCCACCAAAATATATATATATAAAAGATAAGATAATAATAGTAAAAGTAAAAGCGTGTATGTGAAAAAAGAAATTCCTCATTTAGTCCCGAGGCCCTTATGGTTTTATAGATGCAATTTGGGACATGCAAATGTTTGAAACCTTTATCTGCTGCTGAAACCATTATTTGCTGCTCTTGTAGAAGCATAACCATGTTGTCTTCGTAGGAACTCTCTGATTGGAATAGTTGTTATCAGCAGAAGTTTGGATTTGTTTTTCTTATATTTGCCTCTGGGAGGAGTACCCCCGAAATACTTGCTGAGCTGAAGGTAAAGTTCGTTTTCTGATTTGTTTCTTCAAGTTTTTTTGATTTTAAAATGTATAGTTTCCTCTCCAAATACAATGAGCATTCCTTAGCATGCTTATGGTGAACAGAATTGCATGATCTGAGTGGATATTGATAGTTCTAACAACTACCTTCTTTCTGAAAAAACAGAACTGCATGTTGAGGATACAATATTTGCATTAATACTTGCAAACTATATTGAAAAGCACGTGAAAAAGTCCTACAAACTCTGCACAATTCTTTTTTTTCTTAAATCTAATGCATCTGATGTTACTTTGCCCTTAATTCCCCATTTTTACTACTACTATAATAGCAATAAAATTTAAACAAGCGTGGTTCAAGTTCTCAGGTGGATGGATTGGTGCTAATGCAATTTTCTTTTGTTTGCTTATAGAAACGTTACCAAAACAGGCCTCTAGTTGAGCTTGAGATTGCAGCCGGGGAGCAAATGAAAGTAACTGAATTACGTCTTGCGAAGCTTTTTTCAACCAAAGCAGAGGGTGCTTCAACAACAAATGCTCAGCACGCTGTTGATGTTGCAACAAAAGCGGGAGGTAGCATTGCACTTTGCCTTATGTATTGTTTTCCTAAAATCACACATGCATAATACACATTATATGATGTTTGTTAATTTATTAACTTTTAGAAGATCGTGTGAACATCTTCGGAGCACATCTAGCTACATCATCTGATGCTTCTGTCGTGAAACCAACACAAATTCCAGCCAGGACTCGCCCGCCCATCACAACCCACGTATTGGATGTTGCTCGAGGGTCTCCTGGTGCTGGCATTGAAGTGAAATTAGATATGTGGAGAGGCAATCAACTCCGTCCAACATTCGGTGAGACAGAAATGGGCAATTGGGTGTCACAAGGGTCTTCAACCACTGACAAAGATGGAAGAAGTGGTCAGCTGATGAGTATAGTTGATGCTCTGAAGCCAGGGGTTTACCGAATAAGTTTCAATACAGGCAAATATTCACCAGGTGGTTTCTTTCCATATGTTGCTATTGTGTTTGAAGTTAGGGAATCACAAAAGTCGGAACATTTTCATGTTCCCTTGCTGCTTTCTCCCTTCTCTTTCACTACCTACCGTGGAAGCTAGAATTTGTCCCTCTTTCACGAATGAAGCAGTATATAGTTTGTACGTCTTTATGTCCACACTGGATATTAGAGTACTGCTGTGCTTGTGTTTTTTCCCCCCCTAAACTTTCAATGCATGGACAATGGTCAACGTAGAGAACATAAATCATTTTTATACCAGACTGAGCAAATTAGGCAATTACACACAGTAGCACGGTAGCACATTAAAATTTGAGCAGGCAGTGTTACGTATGCCTAAGAATTTTAATAAGAATCTCTCAGCCAGCTATATGTTCTGCAATATAATAAAAATAATTACTACTTCCAGTCCAATGACGGACTAACAACTGACTAAAAATATTTCTCCCGCTAAAACAAAATGCTAAGTGTGTATATGTATGTTCATTCCAATTTCTAATCCGCTAATGACTAAGTTGTGACTAAAAATATTTCAAAACACCGACTATTAGGAGTGGATTTAGGATTTTAATTGAGGGGTACTGAATACATGGAAAAAAGATAGAGAGTTAGGTCAGAATTAAGAGTAAGATAGAAAATATATTACTTTTAGAAAAAGAGAAAATTATCCATGCATATGAAACCAATGAATATATTTAATTTTCGAAGTTCAATAGTTTATAGAATAGATGTTATTTTTAGAAAAAAAAAATTATTCTTGTACATGAAATCGATGAATATATTTAATTTTCATAGTTCAATAGGTTAACTAACCCTTTTAACAGCACCTGAGGTTTATCTGAGATTTATTAAAGATGTCTTCTGTTATCAAAAAAAATTATTATTAATTTTATTGTTTATAGAATATATTACATTATATGTTATATTTACTGATATTATGCTTAAAAGTATTTAATAATATAGTAAAAAAATATACTTTATTTCACAAAAAAATTTTAGATTTGAATGTTGTAAACTATTTTTATGTTAAAATTTTTTGAATTAATTTAAATTTTTTAATAAGACCAAAATACCTTAATTTTGAATCAATTTTAATTTTTTAAAATTAAAAAATTTCAATTTTTAAGAGATCCCCCGGGGGGGCGGGGGATCTCTTTATCCACTTCCCCACATCTTGGTTGGTTGTAAATGGAGATAAAAAAGAAAATAGAAGTAGAAACAAGAACAAAAATAAAACGGAAATTAAATTAGTTTAAAAACTCAATATTTGGCACGTTAGAATATTAGAATGCAAAATTTCTTTTACTAGCATTTAATATATGTAAATATATTTAACAATGAAATGAAATTAATAATTGAAAGACAAAAGTACAATTTCCTTTAAAAAAATATTTAAATAATAAATGTAACTATATTTCAACTTACATTTTACAAATTCCAACGTAAATTGGGAACGGGTAACGTCAATTTCCTTAAAAAAAGGAAAAAAGAGAAATTAACCAAGCATAAACAATACAATTGATAATACATATAATTAGCTATATAAACATAACAATATGAGTATTGTTATTCGCAACCCTTTTTTAATTCCACGTAGCCTGTTAATTCACGTTTTTTATATTTTCTTTAAGTAACCCAATAATTTTTTCACGTAACTCACAAATTACATCTAAAGTTTCAAAAATACATACAAATTGTTAATTTTTTCAGTAACTGATTGTTGAAATTGTTTGATTTTTTCAGTAAGTACTTGTTGAAAGTTTTTAATTTATTCAGTAATCAGTTGCTGTAATGTTTCGTCTATTTATCGAAAATTTGTTTCAACAAATGATTGTCAAATTTATTTGATTTTTTCAACAAGTGGTTGTCGACATTGTTTGATATTTTAAGTAAGTTTCTTTTGAAATTTTATGTAAGATTTTTTATAGTGCGGGTTATGCGTACTAAATATGGAGGGTAATGAGGTCATTTTGGATTAGGTTATTTTTGTCTTAAGATAAGAAAATTTTAACTGGATTGTGCGGAAAAAAAATCGGCTACAAATATCGACACCTTAACATTATCCAGGTGTTTGGTTGAAAAAAAAAAAGGTTGGTCAAAAAGTATAGTAAATGTACATAGATTTAATGTAAAAGTGGTGTATAACGAAATTTGATTAGAAGAAAATATAAAAAGTTTGTAGGTTTTGATTAGTTTTGAGTAATCAAACACCTATATATATAGGGTAAATATTTAACTATATAAAAAGAGGCTTGCATACAATCACTTTAATTGTTCAACATATTTTCTATTTAGGATAATTTTACGCTTTTGTTTCTTACTTACAATGTCCCTCTTATACATTGAAAAGTGAGAAAGTGATTGATTGTCCTCCGTCAGCTTTTCTTTCTTTCTTTCTTTCTTTTTTTCCTTTTTTTTGATCGTCCTTTTCTAGATGAATGGAGAGTGTGGCTCTAATTGTCCACCTTTGACTATTTTTTTTTATTATCTTTCTAGAATTAAATGAGTTTTACACTTTCAACAGTATATTTGGGTATTTTTTTTTCCAATTCTATTCTTCTTATTTTTTATTTATTACCATTTCACTCTTATATTTATCTTTATTCAATTTTTGTATAAGAGTTACTTTTAAATTCTGTTTCGATTTTCTAATTTAACTATATAAAAGGAGGGTTGTGCAAAGTCCTTTTAGTCGTTCAACATATTTTCCATTTAGGACAATTTTACCCTTTTGTTTCTAACTTTCAACACCCCTTTTGTACATCAACTTTCCAATTTTGCCTCTTTCGGATTGAGAAAGTGGCTAATTGTCCACCATCAGCATTTTTGTTTTCTTTTTTTTCCTTTTTTTTTTTTTTTGGGCTGTCGTTTCCTACATCAATGGAGAATGTGCTCTGATTGTACTCCTTCAGCTCTTTTTTTTTTTTTAATAGAATTAAATAAGCTTTACACTTTCAACGACGTATTATTTTTCCAATTCTGCTCTTCTTATTTTTTTT
>QLOD02178509.1:0-2500 GCA_003260245.2 Sideroxylon spinosum
AGTTACCTCTTGCAACCTGTGTTCAATTTTCATCGATCTTGAAGTACTTGTCCCAAATCCCATGCGTACGCTCTTGTGCTAATTGACAACCGCAACACCCAGTTTGAGATTTTTCGCTAGCAGCGGTGGGTATTATTTTTCCTAATGCTGCTGATGGTTTTTGGTAACTATTTCGTACTGCCCTAATTTGATTATTAACACCTCCTCCTCCTCCTCCACCAGCAACAGTCGCAGCTTGAATAAGCAACTCCCGAACTTCTGTACTTTTTGAGTCCAGGACAGGGTTGTGCTCCAAAGCGTCTAAAGGGGTGAAACCATCACTGTTTTTCATGTTTGCTTACTGTTTGACAATTTCAATTTGAACTAGGTATTCTACGGCTTGAAATAAATAAATAAATTATAACAATTATATCAGCCACCACACAATACATAGATAATAATTATATATAAACTATTTCTAGTAGTAGCCTATGTATTAAACAAGTGCATGTGTTACGAGAGCGAGAAAGGAGGGGGGAGTGCTGATATAGATCATAGCCAAATGGAGGTAGGGCAGAAATTAATCTGAGTCGAACTAAATTTTAATTTATTCGAACTTGCTCGAGGTAATTGTATTAGGCTGGAACTCAATTCGAACTTTTATATAACTTAAGCTCAACTAGATAAAAAATAACTTCGATTCAAGATTGGCTTGCGAATAGTTCTATTAAATTAAAATAATGTCGTTTCACTCTAAAGTACAATAAGTAAAATATCATGACAAAATATTATAAAAAAATACTAATTTTCATATAAAAATATTATATAATATATATTATTTAATTGAACTGGTTCGTGAGTTTTTGACCCAAGTTTTTCAAAACTTGAGCTCAAACTCGATTCTAAACGAGTTACAAATTATATTTGATTCGAGTTGTTTCATCACAAATCGAGATTTTTCTAAATCAAGCTTAAATAACTCGAAAAATGCTTGATTCATTTTTATTCCTAAATGGAGGAATATGAATTTATAAAAACTAATAGAATTAATTATATGACATTGGATTGATGTGTTAAGGGTATATTTTTGGAGTGAGTTTGGTGAGGGAAAAGAGAAAGGTAGAGAAATTTAGAGAGAAAATCCAAATTTTAATTAATTGTAAGATAATTTGTCAAATGACAGGTACCTATATTTTTCATGGAAAGATAATTTCAAAGAGTTCGAAGGTTATTTTATTTTATTTTTTTATTTTGAAGGATGGGAAAGAAGATAATTTTGTTCACATATTCCCTTTCATCATTTCTTTTTTTTTTTTTTAAGGAGTGCATGTTTTTGAAAAAATTTAAAAATAATATAACATATTTCTATAACTATCCGACACTCATTGGAGGAAGCGTGTTGAACTAGCGTCAATACCCAACACGGATATGCTATCTTCCTAGAAGCATCCTTGCTTCTTGAACGTTTTTGGCAACATATTCAGATGACTCTAAGTATGCTAACAACTTACATCAAAACTATGTTGGTTTTTTTTGAGCAAATATTTACTTAGTCAATTTAAAAAATTTCTTTTTTTTGATATATGAATTTCAAGCTAAGTAATTGCATCTTTGCCCATTTGCCTTCCATTTTTGTGCGACTGTGCAAGCTTGACCCTTTGATGATACATCTCAGTGGCATGAAAATGTTTAGTAACAAGTTGAGAATCAAGCCTTGTTATGTCCTAGTGTCAAAATTTTGCAGCTTACATCTTGTGTCACACTTAGATGTCCAAATGGAACTCTTATTTCAGTGTTGGGTGTTTTCTTTTGTCAACTTATATATGTCTGAATGAAAAATGGAACCACTTTAGATATTTATATCAGAATTATGGTGGTTTGACTGTCCAAATTATTTAGTTTGATGTCTAGGTGATCTGGACTGAATCCATTTCTATTTTTGGTGCGGGAAGCGACTTTTTAATATGATAAATGAGTTACCTACAGTAATTAAAATCGCAACTGGTGCTGCAAAGAAACAACAGAAAGAGAAATCTTCAGTCTCGAATCACAGCAATAGTAAATCCAATTCGAACTCTAAAGCGGTAAAAAGGGATCTTTCTTCTCATACATAATTATGGTCATAAAATTTTTCTCATAGGTGGCCAAATTATTATGGCTTGTTCTTTCAGATTAGTTTGAATTATCATGGGCTTTTGATAATCTAACCTTTTTTTGTTCCAACAATAGCTATTCCTCACCTCTATCCGTGCATGGAATTACATTTGTTTCATGGTTGCATCTTGAACATTGGCTTAGCTACTATTGGCAAAAGTAAAATAATCAATGTTACACAAGTGTTAAAATATAAGAGGTTCTTAGATGCAAGTCATTCTTGACATCCATCTCTTGTTTACCTAGGGTGTCTTAAAGGTCCTCCTTTTCTTTTTGCAAATAGAAACTGAGAAATTGGTACTTTTAAGAAAGTTTTCACCGGGAGTGCTCTGTTTGGACTTTTGTTTCTTAATTTATATTTATATTT
>QLOD02178509.1:7500-11139 GCA_003260245.2 Sideroxylon spinosum
CTATATTTCAAAAATTACCTATGAATGAGCAGATGTTAATACTGTAACATTAAAGTTGTGAGTATTAGTCGAACATTTTCACAATAAAAATAAATTTAAAATTTATATGTAGAAAAATTTTAATTTACTTTTATTATAAACCGTCCAAATTTTAATCAGACGGTTCACAACCCTACTGATGTTAGTCTCCTTGGATCTATTCGTATTTCATTTGATTTTTTATGTAGTGGTTTTTATCTTTTAGATTATTCTATACTTTGGTTTTAGTCAAATTGTATCTGGGTCATAGTTACATTACTGTTAATTTTTTTATTAGTGATTTTTATTTTTACAAGTTAGTTTTATAAATTCGTATAAGTTTGTTATGCAAATTTATATTTAAATTTTTTTATGGTTAAATTATATTTTTATAACTTTACGTACGAATAATTTCTGTACACACATATATACATACACATCAGTCTTTCTAAACCCACTTTTAATGCACTTTTGCACATTCATTGCATCTTCACACACATTCTCTCTCTCTCTCCCTCTCCCCTTCCATCTTAACCTTTATTTAGGAAAGAGTATTCAACATTTTGAATTTTTTTGAAATTCCTAAATTTATTTTCTTATACTTTAATTTTTTTAATTATGAAGAATATCAAATTAATAAAAATAAAAAATTAATTACTGAAAATTAATTTTTTTCTTCTCGAACAGAAAAAATTAATTTCTTCTAAATTGAAGAGGTGATCAACAGACAAAAAGTTAGTGAAATTGTAACGCATTAGTAACTTTTCGTTTTTATAAACAAAAATCCAAAAGATAAGATTGAGTTTTATTTTTTAATGAATGACTGAAGTATTTTTACATTCATAAAAATTTTGTTTCTTTGTCCCATATCAATAAAATACAATTTATTTTTTTCTTTTACCTATAAGGATAATAGAATTGTGGCATATGATTTTAATAAAAGATAAATGTAAAAAGTTCGTGAGTTCTAAAAAGGGACTCACTTTTAGATTCCAAAAGATAATTCATTTGCTCTTGGGTTTCAAATGGATTCATTTGCTTGAAAATTTAATATGATTGCTAAATTTATATATTTCCATTATATGAGTAATTAAATTAAGTAAATTTAATCTGGTCGTGAAATTTATATATTTCAATTACATCATTAATTAAATTGAAAATGCAAATAAAAAATATTGATGAACTAAAAAATAAAAAGAAAAGATTTAATAGTAATTAGGTTATTTTTTTTTTGTAATAATAACTCTTAGTATTTTAAAATTTAAAAGTATTAAAAAATATTGAATATTAATTAGACTTGAAAGTAGTTGTTTTTCTAAATTTAAATTTTAAATTTAAATTAATCACATTATTATATATATGTTTTATATTATAAAGCACACATGACTAATAATAGTATTTTTCATTTAAGTTATTTTGATAAAACTAATTAAAAATTTGTTATCAAGTCATACGCGACACTCTCTACCTTCATCATTTTATTTTTTTATTTTTACAAATATTTGAATAAAATTAATTTTGAAAGAGTGATTTTTTTTTTAAATTTTAGTTTTAAATTTAAATTAATAAAATTAATTAATTAATTACGATATTTTAGTTGAGTGCCGTAAGTATGGATTTTTCGCTAGTATATAATAAGAAACAATTGATAATAACGGCTAACCAACATGAAAGACGTGGCTCAGGTCGGATCGGGGAGGACCGGCTTACCATGCCTTAGACGGGTATCCACTAGATGAGATTCCCTAGAGAAAGCCTAAAGTCGCGAGACGAGGCGGGTCGCATCCTCAACGTTGTCATCAACTCTGGCGGCCTCCAGCAGATCAGCAAACAAAACCTTCCGAATCTCACCGTACACGTGTCCATCCAATCTCCTCCGCGCCAGCTCCTCCCCCAATTTCACAGCAGCTCCTACAGTCTCCTCCGCGCCATCGTGCGCCGACTCGACAACGCCCCTCTGAACCGCCGCCTCAGCCGTCAGCTTCGCGCCCCTCAGCACCACGTCGCGCCGAGCCTGGGCCGAGCCGACCTTGGTCCGGATCACAGCAGCGAACCAGGCCGGAATCGGGAACCCGATGTCGACCTCGCTCATGTACAGAAACCCCCGGTCCTTCCTCATCAGAACATAGTCGTGGCACATCGCTAAAATGAAACCAGCGGCGGAGGCGTGGCCGGTGACGGCGGCGATCGTTGGCATGGGGAGCGAAATCAGGTCTTGGACGATAGATCGGAGCTTGGAGGACATGAGAAGGAGACGTTCCGGGACGGCGGAGGCGGGACCGCCGTTTTTCCCCCAGACGAGATCGTAGCCGTTGGAGAAGAACTTGCCGTGGGCGGTGGTGATCAGAGCGGTGGAGGATTCGCCGGAGGACTCTGATCGGACGCGGTCAAGAGCGGCTTTGATAGCGTCAAGTAGGGTTGGATTGAGGCGATGCTCGTCATTTCCTGTTAGTGTGAGGATGAAGAGGCTCCCTCGCTTCTCTAAGGTGCACATTTCTCTGTATATCTGCCTCCGATCAATCACCGCCGTCGAACCGACCGAAGAAGCAGAGGAGAAGAGAATAGCCGTGTTTGTATGAACAGCCAGCGTTTTATAGTAGCTAGTGTTTGACCGCGGAGGACGATTCGCGCGATGCGAGATTTGGAACTGGCACCGTTTGATTTTAGATTTTAAATGCATTCGTATTTATTTTGAATTAAAATAACAAAAATATATATGAACATCTGATTTTAATTTAACGATTACAAATTCAATGTCACGAATATAACATAACCTAGTTATATCAACCTCTTTTTTCAGTTTGTGAAGAAAAAGATATTTTTTTATTTTCCTTTTTCGGTGTACGTGTTTGAGAAAAAGAAAAAATTTAGTTTTTTTTAGTAATTAATTTTTTTATTTTTATTAATTCGACATTTTTATTTTTTATGATTAAAAAAATAAAATATAAAAGAAAATAAATTTAAAAAGAAATAAAAAAAATTGAGTATCAGTTCTTAAACTCACGCTTACTTTTGGTGAGAGTACCATTGATACCGAACTAAAATTTGAAACTGTCATTATAACTTTTAAAAATATTTGACAAAACCGTTGGAATGTACTATTTTGTCCCATTTCAACGGATTTTAAAAATTTTTCAAAAGAAATTGGAATTTTTTGAAGTTTAAAAAAGATGAACGTTTTAAAGTTTTTTGAGATTTTTTGAGTTTATTGGTGCTCCAAACTAGTCCTTAAACTTTGAATCTTAGTATATTTATCTTTTAGTCATGAAAATAATTTAATAATAAATTTTACTAATTAATGAAAATATGAATAGTTTAGATAATTAGCTCAAAATTTTGAATTTATAGAAAGTTTGTAATTTCTTTCAATTAAATTTTGTCACATATCACTTTTATATCAACTCTTTTCATTTTACTATATTTTTTGGTTGACTTTATTTTCCAACCAAACACCCCTATATATATATATATAGATATCTATCTATCTATCTATATTATTATAAATAAAATTTTAGAGACATTAATGAAGCTAAAAATTTAACACAATTTGGATAAATTTTTTTAATTTCTTAAAATGTTTTTTAACTTCCAAATGAATTTAAATATTAAATTAAATAACTT
>QLOD02178539.1:0-11137 GCA_003260245.2 Sideroxylon spinosum
AATACCTATGCTAGCTGAAACTGTCCCACATAAGCTGAAGATGAAGAACTGAAATGGGGAGGCAGGACTCAACACGCCACCGTAGTAGTAATTTTGACCATAATTTCCAGGCTAGGAGACAACGTATAAGAAGGTAATTACTTCATTCTGGAGTAAAACTTCAAGGGAGCAATGAATCTGGTTGAATGGAATAATGCCTTTTCTCCCTAAATTATAGCTTGTACTTAATTTCCCAAGAGCAGCCATCCAAGTAAATATCTCTACTTTTGGAGTTGCTAGTCCTTACCAAACGTAACTTGTCTCAGTAGGAATTAATGCTAGAGTCTTTTAGATCATCAAGATAGCTGTCAGAAGGATTTGGGCATAAATTTACCATCTGTTTAGTAAAATTTTAAACCCCCCTTTTTCTTTTGTAGACTTCCCTTTCTCTCGTATTTCTATAAACTCTCCTCCGGTGCTACTTGTATGTAAAAAAACAGTAAAATAAAATGGTTGGAGGTTGACCCCAACCAAGACTACTTAGATACTTAAGTCAGTTGTAAGAACTATGAATAATAATCTTGTATAAAGAGAGAGAGTCAGATGGAGAGATATAGAGAGAGGAGAGGAAGAGAAGAAAAAGTCCGTATCTTGACGACATTTTTATTATTTATAGAGTGAAATCTAGTGTGCTTTATGTTGATTTGATTGCATAATAACGGTAGGTGGTTGCATTAAAAACTAGATGATGTAAGTCTTGGAACCTGTGAGAAAGTGATTTTGTCGTACATATTCTGCAAATCATGTCTCTTGATGCACTTAAGTATAGTAAGTAAAATAATTATATAATGTAACTATCAAACTTTTTACTCTCAATGTAACTAAAATATACCCTCTGGTTGGGGGATGTAATTTATGATTGGGAAAATACTATTGTAGTAGGGTAAGATATTTTTTGCCCGCACATTATGCCTCCACTCTGTTCGGGATAATTTAATACTCGAGTGGAGTAGAGTAGAACTTATAAGCCTTTATCTTTTCCGTATTAACAACAACAAAATAAACAATATATGCCCAAAGATTGAAATTCATTAACAATGTAAGTATGTAACACTACAACTAAATAACAATATAACAGTCTTGCATGAGATGTAATGATAAACTCATACTTAAATCTGTAGTATTTTTGCCTTCCATGATTTTACCTACTATCTCTCATGTAATCAAGAATTGCCATGTTGTTCAGTCATTACCCAATTTCTAACTAATAGATTATAAAGAGTTAATATTTATTTCACTTTCAACAAAGGCATATGATAAAAGAAAGAAAGCAAATAATTTAAAGGCAAAATGTAGCAAGCAGGTCATTGCATTTAGGAATGCAACTTGCAATACTATAATGATGATACCTTTATTATCCTATATATCTTGCGAAAAACGCTGTACTTATCCTAAGTGAAGACCAAATGACACAATTAATGACACGATTAATGGACTTCACGAAATCTTATCTTGATGCTGAAGAATTTCCAAATCAAGTTTGGAGGATGAAAGTTGAGAAAGGCAAACTAGAAATACAACAACAGATAATTTTTGTAATTAATGGTTCTGGAGGATGTGGAAGCTGCCAAATTGAATCAATAGGTGCGAGTTCGAGCATCAAACTCTTGAGAATTGCACTTGAGAATGGAAAATTGAACTTCAACAGTATGAGCTAAGAATAATTCCATTTTGAATAACTTTTGCCTGCAAGATTGTTTGACTATTCGATGCAGTGTGAACGTTGATCAGAAGACCTAAATTTGTTCTTATTATGCTAGTAGACTAGAATTTAAACTGTTCAGTGTGATGCTTTCATGGATATCATTACTTGATGTAGATTAAAGTAATTCTTCATAAATCAATTGGCATTTGACTTGCGAGAGGTGATTAACAGAGCTATTAGGCCATACATAAAATATGACAACGAAAGTTGGACGAGAATAGTGTTGCTAGATTGATGCCTAACCAAGAAGTATTCGCTTTTGATTAAATAGTAATCCTTCTATTTCTGAATTGAGGATGACCAGTTAAATTATTATTTCCTTATCCATCTTATACTACAAGTTTTGTCAAGTGATGATGCTATATATGATGTCGCTTGAATACATTACTGCTCGAGGTATATCATATTGTGCATGCTTACTTCTACTTGGTGAGATATATCTTGTCCGCTCAATTACTTACTAAGAAATATGATTCGGTAATTAGGAAATATGAAAACTAATATGAAGTTATGCAAGCAAACTGTTTATCTGTTCACAAGGCACATAAATGTAGGAACTTGGAAAACTTAAATCCAATTAGTCTATGTTTCATTTATTTGCATATGAAGCTTTGCTTTCTTAACTTGTAAAATCCGCACAATTGCTTACCAATGAAGTTGCTTCGTTGTACTGTAATCTATTTAGCCATTTAGAAGAAATGAGTGAGAAATGTGTTACACGATTTACGAGAAACTATGTTGCACGATTTATGTTCACATATCTGTACGGTTATAGACTTACTTTTTTCTAATAAATGTTTAACTAACTCATTTACCAGATTTGCTATTTGAATCAAATCTAACTTCTTAGTCATTACATTTTTCCCAACTCTGGTTTCGTTCAATGTTACTGTAGGCTTAATTGAGTTCAGCATAGCCAAGATTCAATGTTGGTGAGAGCATACGTCTGCATTTGGCTTCAAATGTGTGCAATACATAAGCGATAGTGATCATATGCAGCTAACTTCTCCCTTACAAATATGACAATTGAAGTGGCGCTTATGGTCCTTGTTTGTCGCTTAGCCAATTAATGATTACAGTATACTTTATGAAATTGAGCATTAGTACTTGGGTATCAAAGGTTAGCGACTATATCAATGAATACACCTATAAAAAAAAAAAGAATATACTAATGAATACCAATAACATTAATTTTACAATTTGAAAATTAAAATATAGCTCATGTTTGGGTGATCAAGGCCATGCTGGTAAATCACATTATTTTAGTATAACAGTATAACTCTAAGTAATAACAAAAACTAAGTTTAAACAATTACGAGCCAACTAAATATATAGCCCACATACTGTTGTATGTTATGGTCAAAGTCATATTAGAAAATTAAGACCACTCCCGTAATTGCATTGACAGAAAATAGGTGTTTGTAATGCTATGATTAATATCATACATTTATATATGAGATGTTCAATGTAAGCCATACTCGAAAAACAAAGACCTAGTAAAAATTAAGATAGGTCATGCATGTATAATGAATATATGTATTACAGTATACCTATCTCCCTGAAACACACATAGAATTTGAACAATCAAAATCAAATGATAAAGCTTTTAAAATGAATATATGCACTACAATATGTCAATGTTGTGCAAAACTTGGCAAATTATGCTTTACTTCATACTTGTAATTGACGAGTATGGACTAAAAAGGAATCATGATATCAAGAAATTTTTAGTGCTTCCTATTAGAGAAATAACTATACCTATGAGTGTGTAAATATGAGTAATGCTACATAATATATCATTTCATTTGCATTTGGTAAACAATATTGATTTGAGAAGTAAATTTCATCATGTAATCAACCATGAACTTGGCGAATAATATTAAAGTGTTCAGAAAGTCTTCACTTAATATTTTATCAGTCATTATGAATATGTTCTCAATCATATCTTAATAATTGAATATTATATAAGATGGCCCCAACGTAAGGATTAAATTTCCCCTCAATTTCTACAAAATACATGATAAGAAAATGATTTTTATTTTGACAACTTCCAGAATTTTAAGTATTCATGGATTATACACTCTTAAAGTAGATGCACTTTGAATATACCGAGTGATGGAAAAAGCTGTCATTCATTCAAATTTATAAACTTTTGGACCAAGTAAGTAATTTGAATGTGCAAGCCAATAGTGAATAATTGTAGACATTCTGATCATGTAATAAAAAACCTGG
Organism: Sideroxylon spinosum; assembly: GCA_003260245.2. NCBI lineage: Eukaryota > Viridiplantae > Streptophyta > Magnoliopsida > Ericales > Sapotaceae > Sideroxylon > Sideroxylon spinosum. The sequence continues at coordinate 3,977 of QLOD02178539.1, forward strand.
AAATGGTAATGGCTAAGATAATTACGTTGAGAATGCTTTAGCACTCCTACTTAAGATTTGTATGAAAGATCCTGAAAATCCATAAATGGGAGTATAACTTTAAATTTGTCATCTACTTGATCATAGATAGGGCTTTTGATAATCCTTGTGAGCCTAGTTGAAATCAGGGCTTTTCATAATCCTTATATGTCTAATAGAAGTCACAGCATTGTGTGACTGATCGAAGTCAGTGTGCCTGATTGAAGTCAGGGCTTTTGATAATCCTGATGTGACTGACCAATGTCAGTGTGCCTAACCGAAGTTATGGCTTTTAATGATCTTTTTCAATTAAAATAAGGAATATGAACTCGGTTGAAAAGAGTACACCTAGTCTGGTAAACAAACTAGGGTATGTCAATAACTAGGATAAACTAGTGTGACACCTTTTGATAATCCTTTTCAATAAATCAAGGAACAAAAACTTAGGTTAAAGAGTAAACCTCGTCAATAAACAAATCAGGGTATGTCAACAATTGGGATAAACTAGTGTGACACCTTTTGATAACCCTTCTCAATAGATCAAGGAACAAGAACTTGGTTTAAAATAATACACCTGGTCTGTCAAGAATTGGGACAATATGACACCTTTTGATAATCATTTTCAATAAAACAAGGAACAGAAACTTGGTTTAAAGAGCAGATCTGGTTAGTAAACAAACCAGGGTAAGTCAACAACTGGGATAAGCTAGTTGGATGCATTTTCGATAATCTTTTTGTATGTGCCTAAATGTAATCAAGGCTTTGCCAATCCTTTTAATATGTGCCTGAACATAATCAAGGCTTAGTCATTCTTTTTTCTATGTGCTTAAGCATGATTAAAGTTCAGTCAATCCTTTTAGTACGTGCTTGAATGTAATCTGGGCTACGCTGTTCCTTTTTGTATGTGCTTGATTGTAATTAAGGCTCAGCCATCAAAAAAATAAAAGTAAACTCAACCATCAGAAAGATAAGCGTGATTTTCATATGCTACCCGGTGAGTGGAATGTGATCTATTGTTAAGATCATTCATTTGCAAATACTCATAATAGAGCTAGAAGACAAAAAAAGAAAGAAAACAAAGTTGAGTTGAGCTTTATACTATGAAAACTTCAGATGGCCATAACTTTTTGCACGGGTGTTCGATTCAAGTGATCTTTTTTTTTCTTTGATATAATGTATTTTTTCAAGATCTATGTGATCAAATGGCCTATGGCAGTTTGACAAAATTAGAATTGCAAAATAAGATCATCTTCATGAGTTTTTTTAGACTTTTCTTCTTGGATGACATTGCCTAAATATTAATAAGTGTCTGAATTGATAACTTTGCTCGGGAATATTTTAATTGAGTAATAACCTTGCTCAGAATTATGCTTTAAACTTGCTCAGGGGTTCTTCTATTGAAGAATAACCTTGCTTAGGGAGACAACAATTCTCAAAGTTATGTTTCAATGCTTTGGGGTTTTTTTACTGAAAAATAACCTTGCTCGAAGGTGTGCTTTAAGCATGTTGGGGAAAATTTCCCTCTACTCAGGAATAACATGCTCACGAATAACGTGCTCAGAATAAACATCTGCTCGGGAAGAACATGCTCGGGATAAACCTTTGCTTGGGCTAATTATGCTCTACTCTAGAGAGTAACATGCTCTGCTTAGGATAAACCTTTGCTCGTCATGTTTCAGTTTAGGGAGCAACAAGCTCTACTTAGGAAGAACATGCTCAGGCTGATCGTGCTTTGCTCTAGGGAGAAACTTGCTCTACTCGGGAATGACATGTTCTACTTAGGAATAACATGTTCTGCTCAGGAAAGACATGCTCTGCACTACCTTCCTCGATGATGAACGTTTAATCGTGCTTAAGAATAGGATTTTACTCCTACTCGAGAATAAGAATTCGAATTGAATCTAGCTAGAATGTGCTCAGGAATATGATTTTGAAGTAAACAAACCAAAATGTACTCGGGAATAATTTTAAAGTGAACCCAACCAGAACATGCTCGGAAATATGCTTTTGAAGTAAACCAACTAGAATGTTCTTGGAAATAAGCTTTTGATGAGAACCCAACCAGAATGTGCTTAGGATAGAGTTGTTTTCTTTGTGCTACCTTACACAATATGATCGGGACATTGACAATTCTTTCGAAATTGCAGGGGGACTGCTTCTCTTATGTTGTCGACTCCATCTAGCATGGTCAGGACATTGTTAACTCCTTTCAATTAAGTCCAATTGATTTGTAAAGTCTTGCTTTTTAGGAGAATACATATAGCTTCAGACTTTCGGATGAGTTATAGAAATTAGATAGAAATTGATGAAATTCAGCTCAGGGATGAGATATGAACTAACTATAATCCTGTTTGAGGAAGAAATAAGCAAGCTCAGGGATGAGATCGGCATGCTCAGAGAAGGAATATAGATATGTTAGAGCCCCACTCAAGGTAGAATTTATGGCCCGGGGGGGAATATCATACTAGAACCCTGATCAGGATGAAATATTCTTATTGTCATAAATGCTGCTTATTTGGCAACAAATAACTACTCATCTCATAGAACAACGCCATCCTTTTATGTTGAACATATACACATGTGACAGAGATAATGCTTGATAATAACATGATAGTATTTGGTAGTCCAACAATCATCAGCTAATGCACATGCTCATACTTGCACTTGAAAAAATAAATAGGATGGGGCTGTACAAATTATGAACACAAAATAATTACAAAACACCAAAGTGATTTATTCATAAAGACTAATAGTAAACCTAGTAAATGGAAATATTTAAGAGTAATCTAAATATATATGAAAACAAATTTATCTATTTTGTTGAGATTCTCAGAGATTGAAAATGTCTTCATTAGTTCAAAATGCCCTCAGCAATGAGATAACCCCTCAGTGGTGAAATAATGCCTCCAACGGTGAGATAATAGCCCGATGATGAGACACAGTAGTAAAGACATGCTTTTAGTAGCAGTAGAATAAATACTTGCAATGGTGATAGAAGAAGAGATGCTTCCATTGGAGGTGATATAAATTTTTCAGTAGAGAAAATACTTTTAATAGCAATAGAAGATTCCACTAGAAAAAGTACTTTCAACGATGGCAATGCTTCTCAAGGTAGAACAATTAGATGGGCACAAATACGTGCCCCACGGTGGGCGTAGAATGTTCAGTAAAATTTTAATCCTTTTCTTCTGTAAACCTCCATTTTTCAACGTTCCTATAGACTCCCCTCTTGTGCAACCTACATGTAAGAAAAAGGTAAAATAAAGCGGTCGGAGGTGGTTCCCAACCAGAGACATTTCGGTACTTAAGTCAGTTGAAGTATTATAAATAATCATCTTGTGTAGAAAGAGAGTCAGATAGAGAGATATCGAGAGAGAAGAGAAAGAGAATAAGAAGCCTACATCTTGACTACATTTTTACTATTTTTAAAGTGAGAATCTAATATGGCTTATGTTGATTTGATTACACATTGATGGTAGGTGGAAGTTTCGCACATTTCAGAAGGTGGTAAAGTAAGACCACATAAAGAGCTCTGATAAATGTTAGATGATGTAAGCCTTGAGGCAAGTGAAGAAATGACTTTGTTATATATCTTTTGTAGATCTTGTTTCCTGATGTACTTAAGTGTATTATGTGAAGTAATTATATAATATAACTATCAAACCTTTTAGTCGCAATTTAACTAGAATACACCCTCTGGTCGGGGAGTTTAATTTATGATCAGGGAAACACCATTATGATTAGGCAAGATAGTTTTTGGCTGTATACCATCAACGTTTAGTTTCCAAATTATTTTATTAACAAAGTTAGGGGATAAAGAAGCTCATTAAAGAAGCATCAGTAGCTCTCCTTTTAGATTTCTTTCCCGTTCGAATATCTTTCTTCTCCATTGTAGAGTCCAATGCCATATGTGTCCTTCCCATCTTCCCATCATGGCTATAGTAGTATCTTTTCTAGTAGACAATGAGAACAGTCTTGGGAAAATGGTCTTGAGAAAGGTTTCTTCGATTCAATTATCATTCCATAAGCTGATTCTTTGTCGAATCCCCATAGAAAAACCTAGTGCCTTTTGTATCAAATTTACAATCCTGCTATTAAGGTCATTGGTATCTAGAATTGCTTTCCAAACTGATGAGATATACCTTGATTTAGAAATTGGAAACCGACTGTTACTGTCAATATTATTTTTTGGGTAAATGATTATTTTCAAGGAGCTTTGCATTCATTTGCAAAACTCCATTACCATTTGAATAAAAAAACAGCATTCTTATCAAGCATAGAGCCTCTTGATTCAGAAATTGGCAACCAATAGTGTTGGAACTAAGTGTATTTGTAAAACAAATATGTCCCACATTGAAAAGATACAAAGAGATTTTCTATCTTATAAGTCTTTGCAACTTAGTGGGCTTATGTATGTGGCTAGACCTAAGGGGAGATCTCGCGCGCTTGAAGCAATGGGCCAAGGCTCAATACAATTCTGAAAAACTGATTCGGAAACCAATTAACCGGGTGCGCGTCACGTCTAAGTCGCGTGCAGGGGGGTGCAAATCCTGTAATTTGAACGTCGCGTCCATGACTCAACCCAGTATACAATTTGGTAATCTGTTATTTTCATAACAGACATTGAGGTAACCAAATTCTTGTTTCTGCCGCTGTTTTTGAACAAATAGTTACTGTGAATATTATTCTTTTGCACAAACAATCTATATTTCCAAGGAGTTTTGGATTCATTTGCAAACCTCCATTGCCACTTGAATAGAAAAGCAGCTTTCTTATCAAGCAATGAGCTTATTCCAAGCAACCCTCTTAATTTCTTTCATTTTTTGTACAAATTTACATTATGTAGTGGCTTTTTCGAATCAGTGTTGCCCCAAAAAAATCTCTTTAGATTTTTCTTTTCCATTTTCTTTGCAACCCCTACTAGAATCCTAAGTAGTGAAATAAAATACAGGGGGAGATTGGAAGTGATGCCTTAGTAAGAGTTAATTTTCTCCCATATGAAAGCTGCCGACCCTTACAAGAAGCAAATTTTTTTCTTTGGAACTTTTCAATTATCAGAATCCAGGCTTGGTTCTTCTAATTTTTGCGCCTAGAGACAAACTAAGATATTTAATTGGAAAACATTCAAACTTACATTGCAGACTGGATGCCACAGCGCTGACTTTCAATCAGATTATAGAGCTTTTATGGTAGTTGACCTTAAGACCAGATAACATTTCAAAGCATCAAAGAGTTTTCTTGTTTGAAGCAGTGGTCATGTTTCCAAGGGGAAAAAGAGAAGTATATTATCAGCAAACTGGAAGAGGGAGACTTCAGCTACATTATCATTTAATTTGATACTTTTGATCAAATCCAAGTTTAATGCGTTTGAGATAATCTGACTTAGACCCCCTGCTACAATGTTGAATAGATGAGGTGAGATGAGGCCTTAGGCCTTTCTGCGTCTGAATAAAATCAGTGGGGGCATCCATTGACTAACACTGCAACTAATGCTGTTTGAAGGCATTCCTTTATCCATCCCAACATCTTTGCCACGACAACCAGCAAGTAATCCTGTTGAACTGAATAGAAGGTTTTCTTGAAGTCAATTTCATCAGTAAGCCCTTTTCTTTGCATTTCCTTAGCAAATCAACAAGCTCATTTGCAATCAAAATACTAATCTAACTACCTTGAATGATGGAGCTCTGGATCTTGGTAATTAGTTTACTCATTAGTAGCTTAAGTCTATTTTCTAGGATTTTGGGAACAAATAAAATACTTGAGATCAAACTAATTGATCTAAAGTTGCTCAAACTGGATGTGCCAAAGACTTTCGGTATAAGAGTTATGGGCTTATTGACATCTCTAGGTAAGGAGCCAGTCCTACGCAGTCTTGTTATGAGCCTGCATATGTCATCTTTCAAGATTTCCCAAGAGGCCCTGGTGCCCTTTCACCAAAATATAATTAGGATGGTGAAAGATTGACAAAATATATATGTTTACATCTTTTATGACTTAGATATTAATACTTTGTTCAAATACAACAGAAATAATGTAATATAACATTAAATAAAGTCAAAAAGATGCATTTAATAGCCTAAAAGTGAAAAAAATTCACATACTGATTATATTCCATCTAAAATAAAAACAACTATATTATATAGCTTAAAAAAAGGGGTCACAAACATTTCGTCCAAAATGATAACTAAGAAACCATCTTAACAAAACACTGTTCTATGAATGCATAAAAAAAAATATCATTACATTATTATGATAAACGATCTAAAATATACAAGACTTCTTAACTTTTATTTTATAGCTTATTCTATTTAGAAGTCAACCACACTTAAAACTTCTACATATTATAAAACAAGACATTATCATGTCTAAAATGAATCAGAACAAAAAAAAATAATAATAAAAATAATAGAAATGTCTGATACAGCCAAAAGTGAGCCCAACGTATGCCCAAATCAAATCCACCCTGTGTCATGTCCCTCGTGAGTCTAACTTAGAGGTAACACCTTTAACAGTGAGTTCATCCTTCTTGGGGTTGCAATGATGACTCACTAACACCACGTTCACAGGTAACGTATCAAAATGGTTTTAACTTTTATAGCGTCATTACCAATTTCCTATCTTCAATTGTTGTAAAGCAGTTTCTCATCTTATTTTGGCGTGCTACTTTGGAGGATAGGTCCTGACTTGGTTGATATAAAAAGCTATTAATATTAATTAGTCGCGCAGCCCACAATTGATAGTTTCCCTTGGACACATTGCTTTTGGTGGTTCTTAGTTCAGTAGAGCAAATGGAGCTAATATTTAAAGAAAATAAAATAAAATGGCTAATGAACCCTAATTAAGACTCTATGATTAAGGGGCTCCATACTCTTGACATCATCTGTCTCCAGATTACCAACAATATCATCCTCCTTTGGTATAAGATGGTTTGATCGATGGAATTTAACTTCGGTACCTGCATATTTAGAATATGCAATTTGGTACCAGCCTGAATAAAACAAAATAGTCAGCAAAACATATAATTTGAAGCATGAGTATTAAGAAAATAAGCAAACCAAACAATTACTGTTCGGCAATGAAAGATCACGGCCGAATATGCCTCCTTTGTTCACCGAGATAAGGATTTCGTCAACCTGCCAACAG
>QLOD02178563.1:0-11134 GCA_003260245.2 Sideroxylon spinosum
CAGAGTATAGAGTCGAGGAGTCGATCTATCGAGAGCTTTGAGTTTGTAACCAACGTTTGTTTTTAGTGAAATTTTTTAGAGGAGTTTCCTGTGTGGATTTTCTCACCACATATATTGTCTTCCGCTTTCAATTATTTACATTCTTGATTGCTTGGGATATCAGCATTTTACACGTGTGAATTTTCATACTTCAATTTTGAAAAATTCAAATTTTTTGCTTTTTGAAACTGACGTGGATTCTTAAAAAAATTTCATGAAAAGCAGTGAAAGAATGAAAGCTATTTGTCATATGAACTCTATAGTTTTGATTGTTTGAAAACTTAATGACATAATTTAAAGGAAGATTCTAGAGTTTATGAAAATTAGGGTGTATATAGCCTACAATGCCGCAATAGTGACACATTGGCACAAAAGGGTTAGGATTTAACAAAATATGTACCTTCACCTTTGGAAGAGGAAACTAATGAGATTCATTCTTTAAAACACTCCTCTTTGGTAGGGCTACAGTATGTTTGGGAATGGCTTTTGTTACTCCTGGAGCAAGTGGATATACTACTAGCAAGGTCTTCTCTTGTTTGTATCCTAGGTCGGATTTGTCTCCATGTGGTATCTGTTTGCTCCAGATTTCATCAATCACATTTGAACAAGAATTTATCTTTTCTAGGATCTTCCCATCCATCTTTATTTTATCTTCTAGTTTTTTTTATCCATAATTGAAGTTTTTCAATATTTTTCTCCTTTTCTTCAAGTTTTTTTATCCTCATTTTCAAACTTTACCTTCATCTTCTTTGCAATTTTACACTCAGATTTTGTCAAATTCCAAAGAAGTCAACTTACCTAAGAATTATTTATTCTCAATCTTCAAGGCGTCTCTCTCATTCTTTAGCATGTTGTTCTTTTGATTTAATATTTTTCTATTCTTTTTAAGCCGATAGCATTATTGAAGATCATAGGCTTCTTGGAGATTATCAAATTCGTTATCAGAATCTTCACTTTCGAGTGATGTCTCATTGTCGATTAGGATGCCAATCTTTATACCCGTGGAAGAATTATGTGAGGTTAAAAAAAAATAAAGTTACCTTCATTATCAAAAGAGGCTGAGGAGTTAGAATCGTCTTTCTTTTTCTTGTGGCTTTAAATTTGATTTTTTGGCTTTATAAATCTTGACTTCCTGATCTTACTGAACTATTTTATGAAATTTTCAACTATTATAGCCATCTCCTCAAAATTTTCCTCGTCATTATCTAATTTTTTTACGGCTTCATCTTTTACTATCTTGAAAGGAATTCCTTTAGAGGCCTTTCATGGTTTGAGCATATTTGCCTCATAGGTTAGATCCTCAGTTCTCATCGAATCTGCATGCCTAACTTCTTTAATAGCAATAACTTTAGTATCAAAAGTATGGGAAAGAGAGCATAACATTTTGCATACCACTTTGAAATTAAGAATTGTCTCACTAAGATTGTGGAAAGAATTCACTAAGTGGCTCAGATAGACATAGAATTCATAAAATTTTTATCTTCATTCATCTTCAAAGCTTCAAATTTTGACTTAAAGATTTGAAGTTATGAAGTCTTCACCAAATCATTGCCTTATATCCCATGTTTTCCTAGCACTAGTGTAAGTGGAAATCTTACAAAACTCATTCGGGCAAACTACAATAAAGATGATATTCAACGCCTTGAAGTTCTGTTTGAGCCACATAGGTTTTTTCACCGTGATTGTATAGGTTTTGTCACCATCTTCTCATCTACTTCATGAGTGGGCTCGTCCTATCCTTGAGCAAATACCATCCAAATTTTGTAACTTAATGATAAAAGATGCACTTAAATTCTTACCTTTTAGTATAAATAATTTGATCGGTCAAACCATAGGGGCCTGGTGCTTAAACTTCCTTCACGAAGTGAATCCATTGATTTGGATTTGATCTAACTTAAGAACGATGAGTGAGCCGCTCTAATACCAATTTAAAATTTTTCAAATCTAACAAGATATATCAATCACATACAAAAATAATTACACAATATAACCAGAGTAGAAGACTCCATTCGAACTCTTTACGAATCCTTTCAACATACTTTTTCTATTCCACGATAAATCTAGACCAAGTGGATTTTCTGAATCCTCAAAAGGTAAACAGAATCAATAAAGAGAGAAATAAATTATAGAGAGAAACTGTTAAGCTCATCAAAGAAACAATCTCTCTTCAAAGACTATATTATGCTTCCTTAGTTGTCTTTGTACATCAAACTTCGGTGCGTGTATACATAGATTTATAAATTCCTATTCCAACTAGGACTCAAATACGTAAGCAATTTTTTCAAAATTGAAACAAATCTTCGTAATATTCAGAATCCTCATTAGAGTGATCTTTCAAGCTCCCAATACCTTGTCCATGAAAATACCTTGACCCTTCGAGATTTCTATGCCTAGCCTGTGAGGTTTACTAGAATTGATTATCGGACTGATTCCAACTTTGACTTGGACTGTAGATAATCCATTTGGAATTTTCTAAACTTTAAAATTATCTTTTTCCTTTTCAAATTAGGAAACAAATATATCTGTAATATTTAATTCAATATTTGTTTACATTTTCCAATATAAAACTTTACAGACTTGAAACAACTGACATTAGTTGAGAATTCACACATGCTCAAAATTACAAAATCGCTCCCATATATGTATTGATTAAAAAAACTCATAAAAATGGTTTGTATTTTTTCATTAATCATTCGTTATACATACATCCATATATAACTATAGCCAAAAGTGGTGGACAAGGAAGAAACCATTCAAGGAATAGTTTTTTGTGAGTAAGGAAAAGTAATAATTGTTAATACAAATATCCTAAACTAGTATAAGAAAGTTCTGAGCTATCGAATAGATTCTTTGGAGAAAGGTTTAATATGTATTACTTTTAACAATGACATAAATAGTAAAAAGTTTAGCATCTTACAATTCTTCTTTCTTGAAATCAATTTGACTTTCGTTGAGGCATCTCTCCGGATCAAAATTTTCTGCTTCAATCCAGTATCTAGGATTTCTACGGATTGCCCATGCATTAACAAAGACTTTGGTCTTAGCAGGTATCTCATATCCATTGATTGAACATTTCTCACTGCTTTCTCTTGGAACTAATAGGGGAACAGAAAGATGTAACTTAGCAAAAAAAGAACAGAAAGATGTAACCTCAAGGTTTCCTTGATCATATAAATATTTTTTATTCATGAATGCTCATTTCATCGGCATTTCCCTTTTTGTTAAAGACATTTCTTACCTTAACTTGTGATCTTTTCATTGCTCTTGGGTATTGTTAGCATTTTTGACATTCCTACTCTATAGCTGTTGAAAATGTCTCAATTCCATCACTAAAAAATGTCCTGAAAATAAATCAGTAGAATTAATCCAGTTCAGTTTAGTCATTGTTACTTTGAGGAATTCTTTATAGATAAATTCTCTAAGTCGGTACAAAGTTTACCAAATTATGAAGTTTGATGAGAATTTTGTTTTTCAATTCGGCTACTCTTTAGGTCTATTCTTTCAAAACTTTCACATCCATCAATCAAATATATTATGTTGTTATAATCTATTTGATAAATAGGATATTGTTGAAAAAATTTCTTATTCTCTTATTGGATTAACATATATTTCATTTTAGAGATAATATCCTTTTTTACCTATGTACTTAAAGTAAAAATCATGAATAATCCTAAGTTTCAAAAACCTACACTTATTCCCTCTGTACTTGAGACTAAAGTAAAAACTAAAAACGATATTAAATTTTAAGATGAAAAGATAAAAATATCCATTAAAAATCAAATAGGATCAAGAAGTGTAAGTGTAAGTAATATAAATTACAGAGGGAGTGTAAGTTTATTTTTAAAATTTATTAAGAAGCTAAAACCGTCATCTTTGATGGATTTCTCAATAGTTTCACTTTAGTCTGAAGTACTAACGGTTAAGGTATATTTTATAAGTCCAAGAGTAAAAGTGATTTTTACCTTAAGTAAAAGAAGTATAAAGGCAATTAACCCTTCATTTAATGACTTGGGTTTGCTTGTTCATGTATATCCGAAGTCATATAAACATTGTCATTAAAAGTGGACCTGGGTTTTTGCATTATGTGCTCCAATGATTGGCATAAGAATTCTTTGGGTAAATATAGACCGATAAGAACATGTACTGACCAAGATGATTGGTTTGATGTTATCATTGGTCAATGGGAATTCAAGGTCAGCCTGTTCTAAAATCTCAGAAGAACATCTATTGAATCCTCTTTTTCTCTTATTTAGTTTCTCTCATCTCTCCCTCTTATTGCTCGTCGGCAATGTTTTGATGTATCTAATTGGTTTCTTTTTGCATCTTCTCCAACGTACAGCTCATTCTCGTGATCACTTGAAGCAACTTTATCAAAGGGCACATGTCAAAAATGCTGAAACCAGCCACCATGGTAATAGTTCTCTCCATAACCCAAACAAATCTTTCTTGGTCTTTGCTTTTCTTCCTGAAAGAAACTCTGACAATATTGTTGTACAAGAGTGAGAAAAGTCTGATGGTCAAATTGATTTGTTAAAATTTTAATGAAATTAAAATTTAACTTTACGAATATTGAAAGGTATAAATTTTTATGGAATTTTACCAATGTAAATATTATAAATTTAACTGTTAAATGAATTTTCAAGAGAATTTAAATATTAAAAATATAATTTAAACTCTTAAATTTGTATTTCAACTTTATGTGGATTGCTAATATAGAACTTACATTTACTCTCTATAGTTTATGCACTCTAAGTGTTTGGTTAGGTTTTCAATGTTGTGAATTTAACTTCTTACTCAAACTATTCATTGTTCTAAATTATGTTTTATTGCTTACAAATCTTCAATATACTCTTTTTAATCGAGTAGATTGAGTTATATTTTTATTCTTGAAAATCCATAGAAATCTCTACTCAAAATGATTGATTTAAGTCATTTTTATAATTATTTTTAAATCAAGTTTTAAACAAAATTTTCATCATCAAAATCCAAAAATCATCACCAATTCATCATTAGTTTAATTTCCAAAAGAATTTCTCTAAGTGTTTTTGTTAGAAAATCATTCAAAGTTCCTTGTGGTTCAACTCGGTACTCACTAGATATTTTATCATGCTTACAATTGACCACTTTGCACTTAGGGTGTAAATTGGACTCATAGGAATGAACACAAGCACTTTTAGCACCACTGCTTTGGAACTTTTGTGTGATGATGACACAAATCTTTGGTAGCTTAGGCGAAAATTTTGCTCACCGCCATCTCCAAAGATTGATTACGTAAGCTACATATGTATTTTCATTCCATCTTTTAATCTTGAATAAATTGAGTTGAATAATTGAATGATTGAAGTGCTAATACTTGATCATATTTGTATTAGTTCATGCATCTTATATCTAGTCGAGTCATACATTTGATCTAAAATCTTAAGTGAAGTATCCTAACAAGTCATACTTAGAGTTTTCTGTTACTTCATTTTCAGAACCACAATCACCTTCGTCATATAGTTCTATTTCTACTGACTTATTACCATTCACTGGGGACTTAGAGAATGGTGATGATGGTGGTGTCTATGGGGACCCAAAAATTTTCGTGCCAATTGAGGCCAAACTTTTAAGACAATTTTTTGCATCATGTTCGTCAGACTATACCCTCATACATCATATTATCTTTGAATCAAAGAAATTTTAATTTCAAACCTGGCACCATTCAGTTATTACCAACATGTTGTGGGATGGATTCTAAAAACATATATGCCTAGATGAAAGAGTTTGAAGAAGTGTGAGTACATGCATGGACCAGAGCACAAATGTCGACACCGTTTATGGTTATTCCCATTTGCATTGAAAGATAAGGCCACAATTTGGCTGAACTCTTTCGGACTTTGCTTCAATGAGACATGGAGAGAAATTCAGGCCAAAGTTTTTGAAAAAAATATTTTCTAACACATAGAACCATGATGATACAAAGAAAGATCATGAATTTTTCTTATAAACCAAATGAATCCTTTTGTCAAGTATGGGAGAGGTTCAAAGATTTATTAAACGCATGTCCACATCATGATTTTGCAACTTGGAGGGTGTGTAGATTTTTCTTTGATCCAGTGTCTATAGAGTTTAAACAACTTGTTTCAACCATGAGTGGTGATCAGTTTGTTGATAAAACTCCTAAGGATGCATTCTTGCTTTCTGATGAATTGGCTAAAAACACTAGAGTATGGGAAGTAGGGTAACCTTCACAATTAGAGTTTGGAGAGTCTCAACTGCAACCTAGTGGTAAGTTGCATCTTAGTGAGTCTGATGATCTAAGTGCTAGGTTAGTGTTGTTAACTAAGAAGGTAGAGTCCATGGAGCTTTAGAAGATTATCATCGTTAGTGATAAAGAGCCAAACTGTGTAGTTTTTGAGAGTTTTGAGCATAGCACCAATGATTGCCCTACCTTACCTGCATTTAAAGACGTCTTGTATGGACAATCCTCTAACACAAACAATGGAGACACTTACATAAAACCATACCAAGGACACGCACAAACCACACCTCCCATTCCTAATAAGTATCATCTCAAGCTTAGGAATCATCCAAACGTTTCTTGGAAAAATGAAAACTCTTCTCTACCTTTTCCCCAACAGTATAATCCAAATCCACCTCTACCTTAATTCCAAGGACTATCTTCTAGTTCTTTCCAAATCATATTTTAAGAAATCACTTTTAGAGGATACACTGAATCAGTTCATATAGGGCAAATAGGAATAAACAACCAGAACTCCAAATTTTGGGATCAAACTACTACGGCTATAGAGGACGATAGAGCTTAGTTGACCAAACTTACCTAAGCCCCAAGTCATCAGGAGAAAGGTAGGTTTCTGGCCTATACCACCAAGCACTCTCAAGGACAAGCATACATGAGTGAGTCTTTAGGTGAAAAGTCAAGTCAAGAACATGTTCAGTTTATCACAGCTCTTAGGAATGGTAGAATTGTTGAGAAACCAATTGACTAGAGGTACCTTAAAATGAGTGAGGGAGAAAGTGGAAAAATAAATGAAGAGGTGATTCATTACATACATTTCAATTTTGGTTATTTTTTGTTTTAAAGAGAATTATAGAGAGAAAAAGTAGGTCTAAAATTGTTAATACTTGAATTTCATCTTAGAATTTTAGTTCTCAACTGATATTTTTGGTTGGTTTCAATTCAATGAGTTGTGATTCCAATATGAGTGAGTAATTCTCTTCTCTGAGATTCAAAGAAAGATTTGTAAATGAGTTGGATGGATTTATAAGGAATCTATGCTCAATATTTCATCTGTTGCTTCAAGGTTCAATTGATGTTTTAAATTGATCTCTTTGTTGATTGAGAGTTGATAGCTCAGTTTTGTATGTCTCATGATTGATATATATATATATATACATGTAAATCTCTAATTAGAATTTTCATGCACATCTTTGCATGTAAATTGCTAAGTTTAGAATTCATAAGTATGAATTATGAATCATACACATTAGATGTCAGATTTGAGTTTTCAACCAAGATTTTGTACTTAATTTCATATTCAATTCAATCACTATTTGTTCAAAAGTGATTTTCACATAAAACAATTCTCCAATCTATATTTTCTAAGTATAGATTGAGTTGTTTTAAATTGATCCTTGGAAATTTTTATAATTAATTTCAGACTTGTTTTGGATCTAAGACTTTGTTACATTTTTTTAACCAAAAATCAAGCACATCACCATTTCAAATCAAGATCAATCTTTATTATTCATTGTGAGGATGATTTCTACTTGAGATTTTCCAAAAGAACTTTTTGTTCACTACTTTTCTCTCAAGGCTCTCTATGGATATGATCTAGTACTTGCTAGTTATTGTGCTTGAATTAATATATTGAATATACATTGGATTCGAGAGCAAGCAAATGTAATACAATACATAATAATAACAAAGTGTTTATTATATTAGAGTAAGGGATTTTTTTAAGGGATTTATGATTTTTATGTTATCAGAACATTTTTGGTAAAAATATTACGCAGTACAATCATGGAATTTTTAGGTATTCATAATTGTAATGATGACTTTTTTTTGTCTAAAAAATGTTTTTCATATATTCATACTTTTTTATAGTAACAATAATATATATATAGTATTTATACACATGTATATATATAATGTAAAGTATAATATTACTAGCAATAACCCAGCCTATGACACTTTGACTAAAATTAGCATTAAGTTTCTTATATAATTGAAACTTTAGACAAAAAGTTCAAATCAAAAAACTATAATGATACATGGGTTTTAATTTCTTTTTTCCAAAATTTTAGACCTTAGCAATTGGTACAAGTGTTTTTATCTCTCTTTCTCTCATTAATTTTTGATAAGTATCATAAAAGAAAACACAAATTATGATGAAGGTTCAACTTCCTGGAAACCATAATTGGGTAGAATTTAAATTGCCAGTTTTGATTTGTATATGAGTTCTACGCTTGAAATATGGTGAAACTGAAAATGCCCAAATCGTTCTATAAGATAGATGGTAGTAGAATCTACTAAAATAAAAATTGAGTGGAAAGTTAAGAATATAAAAATAATCTCAATGGTCCATTGAAAGAAAAATAATTATTAACCGTTGGATCTTAGTTGTAATATAAATGTTTTAAATGTATTCATTAAAATTCTTAGGTATTTATTATGTCTTTGAAGATATATTTTGTAAAAGGAAAAAAAAAATATGTATTCAATCGTTGAATTTTTTAAGATATTTATGATTTTTATGAGGATATTTTTGGTAAAAACAAAAAATATATTCAACCAAAAAAAAAATTTAGGTACTAATGATTTTTACTAGAGCATTTTTGTCCAAAAATGTTTTCAAGCGTTCATATTTCTATACAGTAGTAAGATATTTATGGTTTTTATGAGAAACATTTTATGCAAAAATGTTTTCAATGTATTATATCATTGGAATTTTTAGATATTTATGATTTTTTATTAGGATAGTTTTAATCAAAAAATTTTTGTATTAAATAATGGGAATTTTTAAGTATTTATAATTTTTATGAGAAATTTATTGTCAAAAAATATTTTTCAAGTATTTATATTTATATATACTTGTATATATATAATATAGTATAATAATAATAGTAATAAAGTTTTCAAAGTATTAAGTCATGGAATTGTTTAGATAATTTTTATCTTTATGAGGACGTTGTTTATGAAATGCTTTTTTAAATATTTTTGCTTTTATATAGTATTAAGACAATCGAGGTCATGGTTACCATTAGACAAATGAGGTCGTCACGTAGGGTGAGAAGGTCCTATATATTTAAATTTTTTATTAATAATAGAAATATTAAATAATATCTTAAACCAATTAAAATTTAATAAATTTCTGGAGCTTCATATTTTTTCTCCAATTCTCACGTTTTTTAATTTTTTACTTTGACTCTATTTGTACATATTATAATTATCTTATGTAATTACTTTTTTAATTTTATTTTAACCAATAAAAGATTTTTGTACTTCTTATTTTAACTCTATCAATCATAATTACCTCATATCAATGTAGGCTTTTGAACTTCCAATTTAATTCTATCTATACATATTACAATTATCTCATATGTGTTAATTATTATTATTTTTTAATTTTATTTAAGATTAAGACACCAACTTTTGAATTTTCTACTTTAACTTTATCTATACATGTCAAAATTATCTAATATTTAATGTATTAATTATTATTTTTTTAGCTTTACTTTAAAATCTTATTTGAATAATTATCTGATTTTAATGTATTAATTATAAGTTATTTTTAATTTTATTTACAATTTTATGACATCAAATAAGTTAGGTATCCTTAAAAATTTTGCATAAATGGTCTAGGCCTTCTTAAAAATTTTGTCTAAGACCCCCCAAATTTTTAGATCATGAAGACAGTAAGTTATATATATACAAAAAATATTACAAAAGTTTTTAATATGTTAACTCATTAGACATGGTCGGTTTTCATGAAGAGCAACTAGGCAATTACTCAAGTCCCAAATTTAAAAAATATATGATATATATAATTGTTTAAACTTATCCTTTATTTTATTTCAATGTTCATCTTAATCGTAAATAGTTTTATCACTATCAATAATATCTCGTCACCCATCCAATAAGAAAGTCTCAAATTTAAAATATACATGTATATTTAATTATTTTAATTTTATCATTTTCTTAACTTTGATCATCATTTACTCTCAATTTTTTATTGAACTTATCTAAACTTATATTCCTTCCTTGACTTCAATCTTGATAATCTCAAATATTTTTTGGACTCATCTAAATTTAAAGATATATATCTGCGTTGCTAATACCTCTTAACCCATCCAAAAAGAAGACCTCAAATGTAAAAATCTATATATAGATATATTTAATTATTTTAATTTTACCGTTTCCTCAAGTTGAATACTCATCAACGCCCAAAATTTCATGTCTAATCGAATAGTTTGATACCTCAATAGAATTGTTAGGTATTTATGATTTTTATGAAGATATTTTTGATAAGAAAAATTATATATATTAAATCATGAAATTTTTTAAGTATATATGATTTTTATGAGGATATTTTTGTCCAAAAATATTATTCATGTATTCATATTTTTATGTATAAGTAATAGTAGTAATATGTATAGTAAATATAAATGTGTATATGTATACAAATAATAGAATATAATATAATATATAATAATAATTGTATTTAAAACATTAGTATTATTAGGTATCTTTGATTTTTATGAATATATTTTTGTTAAAAAAAAAAGTTGCATCAAATTAAAGAATTATTTAGGATTTATGATTTTTATGAGAATATTTTTGTGCAAAAATATTTTCTAAGTATTTATACTTTTATATAATTACAATAATACAGAAGAAACGAAAGAGGAAAATACAGAGAGATGTTAACTCAGCCCAAAAGACTGACCACTTGGCTTGCCTCCTTGAATGAGGTTGAAACTTAAACCCCTAGGATTTTCATGTAACCTAACATCACTACATAGGTTTAAGAATGAAACGAAGTTAAAATTTAACTTTAAGAATGAAAGTTAAACGACATTATTTTAAATTTGG
>QLOD02178595.1:0-11133 GCA_003260245.2 Sideroxylon spinosum
GGTCTCCAAGTAGTTTTCCGCTATGCTATCTACATCACCAGATGATGTAATAATTTTCTAGGGACTTCACCTCATTACAAGTTTTCCAGAAACATATCATAACAAGAAAACAGAGTTACATAGCTGAAGGTATAGCCGATTTAAAATTTAACAACCGAGTGCGCTGAATGACGACCTAAGTCTCCAAGTAGTCTTCCGCTATGCTATCGTTTTGATCCAATGATGGGATAATTTTCCAGGACCTTCGTCTCATTGCAAAATGTCCGGAAACATATTATAATAAGAAAACGGAGTTAGGTAGCAAAAGTTATGGTCGATTTAAGATTTACCGACCGCGCACTCGTAGCGACGACCTTAGGTCTCCAAGTAGTCTTCTGCTATGCTATCTGCATCACCAGATGATGTAATAATTTTCTAGGGACTTCGTCTCATTACAATTTTTCTAGAAACATATCATAAAAAGAAAACAAAGTTAAGTAGCTGAAGTTATGGCCAAGTTAAAATTTAACAACCGAGCGCGCTTAACGACAACCCAAGTCTCCAAGTAGTCTTTTGCTATGCTATTTACATCACCAAAAGATGTAATAATTTTCCGGGCCCTTTGTCTAATTACAGGATTTCCAGAAATATATTATACAATGAAAATGAAATTACGTAACAAAAGTAATGGCCGCTTTAAGATTTAAGGACCGTCAAGGCGTAACGATGACCCTAGGTCTTCATGTCGTCTTTTGCTATGCTATTTTACATCACCCAATGATGTAGTAACTTTTTAGGGCATTCGTCTTATTAAAATTTTTTGAGAAACATATTATAATAATAAAACAGAGCTATGTAGTAAAAGTTATGTCCGATCTAAGATTTAACGACTGCACGAGCACAACGACGTGCCTAGGTGTCCAAGTAGTCTTATGCTATGCTATCTGTATCATCCAATGATGTGATAATTTTTTAGGGCCTTCGCCTCATCTTAAGATGTCCGGAAACATTTTGTAATAAGCAAACAGAGTTAGTAGCTAAAGTTATGGCCGATTTAAGATTTTTCGACTGCACACCTATAACCACAACCCTAGGTCATCAAGTGGCCTACCACGATGCTATTTACATAACCCAATGATGTAATAATTTTCCACGGCCTTCCTCTTATTACAAGCTTTCCAGAAACATATTATAATAAGAAAACAGAGTTATGTAGCAAAATTTATGTCCAATTTAAAATTTCACGAGCGTGCGGGCATAACGACGACCCCAGGTCTCCATGTAGTCTTCCGCTTCGGTATTTAAATCACCTAATGATGTAATAATTTTTCAGAGCATTCATCTTATTACAAGCTTTGCAAAAACATAATATAACAAGTAAATGGAGTTACATGGCAAAAGTTATGGCCGATTTGAGATTTAAGGACAGCGCGGGCGTAACGATGACCCTAGCTCTCAATGTAGTCTTCCGCTACGCTATTTACACGACCCAATGATGTAATAATTTTTTAGGGCATTCCTCTTATTACAACCTTTGTAGAAACATATTATAATAAGAAAATTAAGTTACGTAGCAAAAGTCTTGTCCAATTTAAAATTTAACGACTGCGCGGGCTTGACGACCACCCCAGGTCTACCTGTATTCTTCTGCTATGCGATTTAAATCTCCCAATGATGTAATAATTTTTCTGGGCATTCGTCTTATTGCAAGTTTTGCAGAAACATAATATAATAAGGAAACGGAGTTATGTAGCAAAAGTTATGGCTGACTTAAGATCGCGTAGGCATAACGATGACCCATGTCTTTAAGTAGCCTTCCGCTATACTGTTTGCATCCTCCAATAATGTAACAATTTTCCAGAGCATTTGTCTTATTACAAGCTTTCCAGAAACATATTATAATAAGAAAATGGAGTTACGTAGCAAAAGTTATGACCGATTGAAGATTTAATGAACACGCGGGCATAACGATGACCCCAGATCTTCATGTAGTCTTCCGTTATGCTATTTAAATCACTCAATGATATAATAATTTTTCAGGGCATTCGTCTTTTTACAATTTTTCAAGAAACATTTTATATTAAAAAAATAGAGTTATGTAGAAAAGTTATGTCCGATTTAAAATTTATCAACCACGCGGGCACAACGACGTGCCTAGGTGTCCAAGTAGTCTTGCGATATGCTATCTGTATCATCCAGTGATGTGATAATTTTCCAGGGCCTTAGTGTCATCGTTAACTTTCCGAAGACATATCATAGTAAGAGAAAGGAGTTATATAGCAAAAGTTATGGCCGATTTAAGAATTACCAACCGCTCGGGCATAATATCGACCCCAGGTCTCCAAGTAGACTTCTGTTATGCTATCTACATCACCCAATGATGTAACAATTTCCCAGGACCTTCATCTCATTATAAGCTTTTGAGAAACATATTTGTAATAAGAAAATGGAGTTACGTAGCAAAAGTTATGGCCAATTTAAGATTTTTACAACCACGCGCGGATAATGACGACCCCAGGTCTCAAAATAGTCTTCCGCTATGCTATTTTCATCCCCCAATGATGTAATAATTTTCTTAGCCTTCATCTGATTACAAGCTTTCCAAAAACAAAATATTGTAAGAAAACGGACTTACGCAGCAAAAGTTACGGTCGATTATAATGACTCCACAGGCATAACGACACCCCAGGTCTCCAAGTTGCCTTACGCTATGCTATATGTATCATCCAATAATATGATAATTTTCCAACACGTTCGTCTCATCGTAAGCTATCTGGAAAGATATTATAATAAGAAAATGGAGTTACGTAGCAAAAGTTGTGGCCGATTTAAGATTTACCGACTGCGCGTCCATAACGACGACCCTAGGTCTCCAAGTAGTCTTCCGCTACGCTATCTACATCACCAGAAGATGTAATAATTTTCTAGAGACTTCGTGTCATTACAAGTTTCCCTGAAACATATCATAACAAGAAAACGGAGTTACGTAGCTAAAGTTATGGCCGATCTAAAATTGAACAACCGTGTGGGCCTAACGACGACCCCAAGTCTCCAAGTAGTCTTCCGCTATACTATTTACATCACCCAATGATGTAATAATTTTACAGGGCCTTCGCCTTATTACAAATTCTCTAGAAACATATTATAATAAGAAAACATAGGTATGTAGTAAAAGTTATGTCCAATTTAAAATTCAACAACTGCACGAGCATTACGATGCCCCTAGGTCCCCACTTAGTCTCAAGCTAAGCTATCTGTATCATCCAATGATCAAATAATCTTCCAGGGCCTTTGTCTCATTATAGGCTTTCTAGAAACATATTATAATAACAAAACGGAGTTACGTAGCAAAAGTTACGGCCGATTTAAGACTTAATGACCGCGCGGGCATAACGACAACCCTGGGTCCCCATGTAGTCTTCTGCTATGCTATTTACATCACCCAAAGATGTAATAATTTTCCAAGGCATTCATCTCATAACAAGCTTTCTAGAAACATGTTATAATAAGAAAACAGAGTTACGTCGCAAAAGTTATCGCCAATTTCTGAATTATCGACCGCACGGGCAAAACGACGACCCTGGGTCTCCAAGTAGTCTTCCGCTATGCTGTCCACATCACCCAATGATGTAACAATTTTCTAGGGGGGCCTTCGTCTCATTAAAAGCTTTCTAGAAACAATTTATAATAAGTAAATGGAGTTATGTAACAAAAATGATGGCCGATTTAAGATTTTAAAGACTGCGCGGCCACAACGACGACCCAGGTCTCCAAGAAGTCTTCCACTAAGCTGTTAACATTCCCCAACGATGTAATAGCTTTCAAGGGCATTCATCTTATTAATAGCTTTCCATAAACATATTATAATAACAAAATGGAGTTAGGCAGCAAAAGCAACGTCCATTTTAAAATTTAACGATTGCGCGGGCATAACGACGCCCTTGGCTCTCCACTTAGTCTTACGCTTTGCTATCAGTATCGTTGAACGATGTAATTCCCTAGAACCTTCATCTCATTATAAGCTTTCTAGAAACATATCATAATAAGAAAACAGAGTTAAGTAGCAAAATTTATGGATGATTTAAGATTTAATGACCGCACGGGGATAATGATGACCCTAGGTCTCCATGTAGTCTTCTGCTATGCTGTCTACATCGCCCAATGATGTAACAATTCTCTAGGGCCTTTACCTCATTACAAGCTTTCCAGAAACATATTATAATAAGCAAACAGAGTTACGTAGCAAAAAGTATGGCCGATTTAAGATTTTAACGACCGCGCGACCAAAACGACGACCCCAGGTCTCCAAGAAGTCTTCCACTAAGCTGTTAACATTCCCCAACGATGTAATAGCTTTCAAGGGCATTCATCTTATTACAAGCTTTCCATAAATATATTATAATAACAAAACGAAGTTACGCAGCAAAAGAAACGTCCGATTTAAAATTTAATGATCGTGCAGGCATAACGGCGCCCTTGGCTCTCCACTTAGTCTTACGCTTTGCTATCTGTATCATTGAACAATGTAATTCTCTAGAACCTTCGTCTCATTGTATGATTTCTAGAAACATATCATAATAAGAAAACAGAGTCACGTAGTAAAAGTTATGGACGATTTAAGATTTAATGACCGCACGGGGATAATGATGACCCTCGGTCTCCATGTAGACTTCTGCTATGCTGTCTACATCACCCAATGATGTAACAATTTTCAAGGGCCTTCGTCTTATTACGAGCTTTCCAGAAACATATTATACTAAGCAAACGGAGTTACGTAGCAAAAAGTATGGCCGATTCAAGATTTTAACGACCGCGCGGCCATAACGACGACTGCAGGTTTCCAAGTAGCCTTCCTCTACACTTTTTACATCCCTAATGATGTAATAATTTTCCAGGGCATTCATGTTATTACAAGCTTTATATAAACATATTATATTAAAAGAACGGAGTTACACAGCAAAAGTTACACCTGATTTAAAATTTAACGACCGCGCGGCCATAATAACGCCCTTGAGTCTCCACTTAGTCTTATGCTATACAATCTGTATCATCAAACGATGTAATAATTCTCCAAGACCATTGTCTCAATACAGTCTTTCCAAAACATATTATAATAAGAAAAAATGGAGTAACGTAAAAACAGTTAAGGCCGATATAAGAGTTAACGACTGCGCAGGGATAATGATGACCCTAGGTCACCATGTAATCTTCTACTGTGCTGTCTACATCACCTAATAATGTAACAATTTTCTAAGACCTTCGTGTGATTACAAGCTTTCAAGAAACATATTATAATAAGCAAATGGAGTTACATAGCAAACATTATGGCGGATTTAAGATTCTAACGACCGCGCGGCCATAATTACGACCACAGGTCTCAAAGTAG
The DNA here is from genome assembly GCA_003260245.2 of Sideroxylon spinosum. Taxonomy (NCBI): domain Eukaryota; kingdom Viridiplantae; phylum Streptophyta; class Magnoliopsida; order Ericales; family Sapotaceae; genus Sideroxylon; species Sideroxylon spinosum. Next base: position 5,366 of record QLOD02178595.1, read on the forward strand.
TCTTTCACCATGCTGTTTGCGTCACCAAATGATGAGTAATTTTCCAGGGCATTCTTCTTATTACAAGTTTTCATAAACATATTATAATAAAAAAATGGAGTTACGGGGCAAAAGTTACGTCTGATTTAAAATTTAATGACCGCATGGGCATAGTGACGCCTTTGGGTCTCCACTTCGTCTTATGCCATACAATCTGTATCATCGAACGATGTAATAATTCTCCAAGACCATTGTCTCAATACAGCCTTTCCACAAACATATTATAATAAGAAAATGAAGTAACGTAGAAAATGTTATGGCCGATTTAAGATTTAACGACCGTGCGGGGATAATGATGACCCTAACTCTCCATGTAGTTTTCTGCTATGCTGTCTACATCACCCAATGATGTAACAATTTTCTAGGGCATTTGTCTTAGTATAAGCTGGAAACATATTATAATAAGCAAACGGAGTTACATAGCAAAAAGTATGGCCGATTTAAGATTTTAATGATCGAGCGACTATAACGACGACCCCAGGTCTCCAAGTTGTCTTCCTCTGTACTGTTTACATCCCCAGTGATGTAATAATTTTTCGAGGCATTCATCTTATTACAAGCTTTCCATAAGCAAATTATAATAAAAAAATGGACTTATGCAGCAAAAGTTATGTCCGATTTAAAATTTAACGATCGTGCGGGCATAACGACGCTCTTGGGTCTCCAATTAGTCTTACGCTATGCTATCTGTATTGTCGAACGATGTAATTATTTGCCAGGACCTTCATCTCATTATAAGCTTTCCAAAAAAACATTATACTAAGAAAACGGAGTTACGCAGCAAAAGTTACCTCTGATTTAAAATTTAATGACCGCGAGAGCAAAACGACGCCCTTGGGTCTCCACTTAGTCTTATGCTATACAATCTGTATCATCGAACGATGTAATTATTCTCGAAGACCGTCGTCTAAATACAGTCTTTCCAGAAACATATTATAATAGGAAAACAGAGTAACGTAGAAAAGTTAAGGCCGATTTAAGAGTTAACGACTGCGCAGGGATAATGATGACCCTAGGTCACCATGTAATCTTCTACTGTGCTGTCTACATCACCTAATAATGTAACAATTTTCTAAGGCCTTCGTGTGATTACAAGCTTTCAAGAAACATATTATAATAAGCAAATGGAGTTACATAGCAAACATTATGGAGGATTTAAGATTCTAACGACCGCGCGGCCATAATTACGACCACAGGTCTCAAAGTAGTCTTTCGCCATGCTGTTTGCGTCACCAAATGATAAGTAATTTTCCAGGGCATTCTTCTTATTACAAGCTTTCCATAAACATATTATAATAAAAAAACAGAGTTACGCGGCAAAAGTTACGTCTGATTTAAAATTTAATGACCATATGGGCATAATGACGCCTTTGGGTCTCCACTTCGTCTTATGCCATACAATCTGTATCATCGAACGATGTAATAATTCTCCAAGACCATTGTCTCAATACAGCCTTTCCACAAACATATTATAATAAGAAAATGGAGTAACGTAGAAAGAGTTATAGCCGATTTAAGATTTAACGACCGCACGTGGAGAATGATGACCCTAACTCTCCATGTAGTCTTCTGCTATGCTGTCTACATCACCCAATGATGTAAACGGAGTTACGTAAATGGAGTTACGCAGTTACGCAAACATATTATAATAAGCAAACGGAGTTACGCAGCAAAAAGTTTGGCCGATTTAATATTTTAACGACCGCGCGGCCATAACGACGACCCCAGGTCTCCAAGTAGTCCTCCTCTATACTGTTTACAACCCCAATGATGTAATAATTTTCTAAGGCATTCATCTTATTACAAGCTTTCCATAAACATATTATATTAAAAAAACGTAGTTGCGTAGCAAAAGTTACGTCCGATTTAAAATTTAACGACCGCGCGGGCGTAACGATGCCCCTGGGTCTCCACTTTGTCTTATGCTATACTATCTATGTCATCAAACGAAGTAGTAGTTCTCCAAGAGCTTCATCCTATTTCTGGCTTTCTATAAACATATTATAGTTAGAGAATGGAGTTACGTAGCAAAAGTTAATGCCGAATTAAGATTTAACGACCGCCCGGGAATAATGATGACCCTAGGTATCCATGTAGTCTCTGCTATGCTGTCTACATCACCCAATGATGTAACAATTTTCTAGAGCCTTCCTCTCATTACAAGCTTTTGACAAAAATATTACAATAAGCAAACGAAGTTACGTAGAAAAAGTTAAGGCCGACTTAAGATTCTAACCGCCGCGTGGACATAACGGCAGTCACAGATCTACAAGTAGTCTTCCGCTACGCTATTTGCATCCCTAAATGATGTAAGAATTTTCCAGGGCATTCATCTTATTACAAGCTTTCCGTAAACATATTATAATAAGAAAATGGAGTTACGCAGCAAAAATTACGTCCGATTGAAATGTTAACGATCGCGAGGGCATGACGAGGCCCTTGGTTCTCCACTTAGTCTTACATATGCTATTTGTCTTATCGGATGATGTAATAATTCTCCAAGACCTTCATCTCATTGCAAGCTTTCAAGAAACATATTATAATAAGAAAACGGAGTTACGTAGCAAAAGTTATGACCGATTTAAGATTTAACGACTGCACAGGGATAATGATGACCTTAGGTCTCCATGTAGACTTCTGCTATGCTGTCTACATCACCCAATGATGTAACAATTTTCTAGGACCTTTGTCTCATTACAAGCTTTCTAGAAACATACTATAATAAGAAAACAGAGTTACGTAGGAAAAAAGATGGCCGATTTAAGATTTTAATGACCGCGCGGCCATAACAACGACCCTAGGTTTCGAAGTAGTTTTCCTCTACACTATTTTACATCCCAAATGATGTAATAATTTTCCAGCGCATTCATGTTATTACAAGCTTTCCATAAATATACTATATTAAAAAAACGGAGTTACACAGTAAAAGTCACGTTGGATTTAAAATTTAACAACCGGGCGGGCATAACAATGCCCTGGGTCTCCACTTAGTCTTACGCTATACTATCTATGTCATCGAACAATGTAGTAGTTCTCCAAGAGCTTCGTCCTATTACAGTCTTTCCAGAAACATATTAAAATAAGAAAGCGGAGTAACCATAGAAAAAGTTAAGGCCGATTTAAGATTTAATGACCGTACGGGGATAATGATGACCCAAGGTTTCCATGTCGTCTTCTCCTATGTTGTCTACATCACCCAATGATGTTACAATTTTCTACGGCCTTTGTGCCATTACAAGCTGATGATACTGAGTTTTCGTGCCTATGACCCGAACGTTGATCCGCCTAGTTCGTATGATCTTACCCTTCCTTTGCACCGGTGCGGTGCCTGCCAAAGAACCTCCGACGATCAAGTTAGTAATCGGAGAGTAATTTTCTACAGGGTAACAATAGGGTAAAGATTTTCATACTTGTCCTGAGTCGTCTCTTTTCATATTTATCTGGAGTTTTCACTATAGATGGAATCATCAATGGAACCAGGATTCTCGCTGATTCCTTGCTGTCAATAAGATTTACGTTTATCCTCCTTTGGTAACCCCCGGAATAAAGGGGATTTAATATTATCAGTTACGCGGGGATTGCGAGACTGTTACATGGGAGATCCGAACCCGGTCAATTGTTCTTTGGGTTACTTGTCTCGACCGGTCAATCCAAAGGGAGACTTTGACCGGCCCCTTCAACAAACTAGGCATCGTCTTTAGATTGGGATTTGCCCTCCGAGCTTAAGTATTAAGCTCAGACATACTTAGCCAGCTCCCTAAGCTCGTACCTTGGAAATCTGACCGTCGCTCTGGGGTAAATAAAGATAGGTAAGAGGGTAATTTGGTCATTTTTGTTTGATCTAGAAATCGTCCTCATCAGTTGCCCCCGATTCCCTAGGCTGTTTAACAGACCTCAGGGAATCTTTTCAGCGGTCCGGCATTGATGGCACCCCTGGATCAGTGTGGCTGTACTGGCCGCCTTTGCATGCTGAAACATTGCATCTTTCCATATTCCCTCCACACGCCAAATAGGGTTTTTAAATTTCGGTGGCCACGCCGATGATTACCAACCGATGGCTTCCGCGTGGCCAGACACCATTCCTCTATTTTCAAACATGGGGTTAAAAACCCCGCACTTCCCTGATCATACTCCTCTCTTCTCTGGTGTTCGTGTTTCCCTGCTTCTCCATTTTCTCGGTGTGTGGCTCTGGTGACCATTGTTGATCTTCCAGGATTTGACTCTCCATCTTCATACTGGTACGTCTCTGTTCCTTGAGTTTGATGCATTATTTCCTTTTTTTGGTGCGTGTTATTGCCATAAAGAGCGTCGTCTACTGGGCCTCGTAGGTTTTTTAGGTGATCCCATTCATCTTAGAACTGCCATTTCTTGTCTAATCTTTGAGTATTATAGCATTAAGGTTCGGTCATTGGGTGTATCAGACCTCAAGGCTCCTCCTCGTCGACGGTTGCTTCTCTCTGAGGAAGAAGAGGAAGAAAGTCCTCCACCCAATCTGGTTCATCCCCTAGCCCAAACTTCTACTTCTTCGGCTCTTATAATTAGGGATCTTCCCGAGGTTAATCCTCTGTCACGCCAAGGGCCTGTTTCCTCATCTGGGAGGGGAGATGTGGAGCTCGACTGCGCCGATTTCTTTTCGGTGATAGATCGGGCTTGTCTGAAGAAGATCCTGAGTGCTTATCAACCCTCCAAAAATTTATCCTATCGATGGCTCGCCCCTGAAGATACGGTTTGTTCTCCGACCATACTGGGCGTCGTTACCGTATATGAAGCTGCTCTGGCAAGCGGGCTCCGTTTTCCCCTAGCTCGCCCCGTCCGAGAGGTGTTAGCACGATTAGGCCTAAATCCTGCCCAGCTCATCCTTAATGGCTGGAAGATTCTGATCGCTTGCGCGGTCATCTGGAAGGCTGCTACCAACGAGCACATCTCAGCCGACGAGTTCCTATATTGCTACCGGGTCGTTGAGTCAGGTTGGGGTTGGTTCTACTTTGCTGCTAAGGCAAAAGAATTCAATCTGGTAGTCGGTTATCCTTCCTTGGTCAAGCATTGGAAGGACCATTTTTATTTCATGTATGGGGACGGCTGGGAGTTTCAATCTTGGGAAACGGACGAAGACAAATAGATCTGTTGTCCCCTGGCTTGGGATCGGCCAGATGATGAGGTTATGTAGTGTTTTGCTTTTAAGAGTTCAATTTCTTTTTATTGAGGGCTGTTTTGACCCCATCCCGTTATGCTGTCCAGCTAAAGCTCAACCTCATCTTTTAGGTGCACAACTAGAGAGGGTAAAGCTCGCCCAAGAATACCTAGCCATCACTTTGGCGTGCTCGTGACGGCCGAGAGCCTGGCAGAACACCTACATAGCCTTGAACCGAGCAAGGAAGCTCTTCAATTTGAACGTGAGAGGAGTGAGTCTTAGGGTTGTTTTCATTATGAGCAGCTTTAATGTCTGTCTGGTATGTTTTTCATTTTGCAGATATTGATATTGGTGTTTCTGACTTCTCCAATCCTGAACAAATGAAGTTCAACAAGGAGAAATACAAAAGCTCAGGGAGGAAACCGACCTCTGGGGCCTCGTTGGGGTCGGAGCAGAGGCTTCGGAAGAAGCAGAGGCTAGCCGATCCCTCCACCTTCGAGGAGTTCGTGCCTGGGGCCATCCCTCAGAACCCTCAGGGTGAGGCTCTGGCCTCTTCCTTGGTGTCTGAGGGACAGACGCTAGATGCCTTGCCGCCTGA
>QLOD02178610.1:0-11130 GCA_003260245.2 Sideroxylon spinosum
GGTCCAACCGGCACATGTAATGGATCCTGTTGATTCTCATCATATACCGAAATTCCTTTCATACAGTAAATATTTTCCAGACTAAACCTAATATTTTTAATATTTAAAAAACTTAAAAAAAAGTTACAATCTTGGGGAAAAGTATGAGAAAAATACTGATCAATGATTAATTATTTGATCGTTTATTTGTTTTCCTTTGTACATACATGATAGATTTGAAACAACGGTGGGTTTTGGGGGCAGTATCGAATATCACTAGTGCTGTAGACTCCTAAGCTTTCATCTTCGATAGAAAATTTGTACAATTTTCCCCTTCCCTTGTTTGAGCTACAACATGAACTCCAGCTTCTGCTTATAATTAGCATAGCCTACACATGCCATATGCTATCATTTATTTTTCTTTACTTACAATTTAGAAAAAAAAAATCCCTTTCTGTCATTTTCCTCTGTTACCAGTTTCTTTAAGTTCTGTGTATGATAAATTGATATGCTTCCGTGTAACTGGGATGGATGATGGGTTCAACATCAAGGAGAGAATTTGTTTTGTAAGTTAAAAACTCATGTATATGATTTTTGTGTTATGATACATTCCATCTAAACATTGGGCTTGCAAGTTTTTTTGTAAATTCATGCTCAAATCATGATTCACTTGTTTGCTAGAACTATCACATCTATACTAATTTTTCAACATGTTCAGCTTACGAGGATAGAATAAATGGTATCCTTTTAACTTTGCTTTGAGTGTGCATGAGAAACCAAATGCATATGCGCATGTAAATTTAACTCAACAAAGCCTTGTTTAACCATGGCAATGTAGTAAATGTTTTTTTTAAAACGAGGCGTAGAAGAATATAAACTGATAAATGACTGGTATTAGGTATACTGGGAAGCATATTTACAAAAGTATGTCAGTTTGATTTGATTGAAATATTAGAAAATCTTATTTTTTTTGATGACCCAGAACCCGGCCAGTTTATTGCAACCCGCAACGGGCCGTGTAGCTGACCGGTAAACCGGGGAGCAGCGGCCGAACCCAAGGCTTACTCTGTTAAGTGACAGGGCGCAGCTAGCGAGAATCGAACACAGAAAATCTTATTACTTTTTAATATTATTACTCATTACTCAGTAGTTTTATTATGTTGAAAACAATTGCCTAGATGAAGCAACAGAGATGGCTTTGCTCCTATCTTTTGATGGTTGTATTGGTGAACTGAGAATTTTAGGTAACACAATGATTGCTTTAATATAATATTTGTTCTCAAAAATTTGATTTGTCTTTCTGATTCATGTTCACTGGTCTTGGTCAACTGTTTTAATCTTCCATGCTCAAGCGCATGTGCACACACAAATACATATATATATATATATATATGCATGCAAACACATCTCTATGTATACTTTTTTGCATGCACTTCTTAAAATACTCAGAAATTATTTTAGCCAAAGATAGACTTTTTGAGGCGCTTCGCCTCACCACTTTCTTTTCTCTTTCTAAGCATACTTAAGTACCTTTTTATAGAATGAAGCTGTTTTTTTTTTTTCCTGATATGGAAAGCATAGTTTGTATTAATACTTAATTTCAACCATTTTTTCATCTCTATAGATGTGATACTAAAACCAATTGGTTATGAGGGGCATGTGAGTTTTACAAGGTACGACTACTCAAAGTTTTCTTATCATTGCCAAAAGATTGTTTTTATGGAAAGTAAAAACACATCATTCTAGTTTTGTAAATTTTGGTTGTCAACTTATTAAAATCAATTGAATTTATAACTAGTCTTGTTAGCTTAGTTGAATGGCATGTTGTATATTGTCATTTACCTTTAATAGTCTCCAACCTTTGTTGACGTAGAAATGTTTTCAAATCTCATTCTTTTTGAATTGATGCATTAATGTTTGTTGAAAGTGGAATGGGTAAAATGATGGTTTTTAGCCAATAGGTTTTTTTTTTTTCCTTCATAGTTATGGTATTTGTTATTTCCTAATATATCTATTATATTTTATCACTTTAGAAGTTACTTAAGAAGTTAGATTATTGCAACATATTTGCCTGTATTGTAAATGTCTGAGACTTTGAAATATTCTTTGCGTTGCAGAAACTTGTGTAAGATACATATCCTATGGATAAGTGAAAATCCCAATTAGAAAATATTATATTAGTTACCAACTTATTCGCTGCAAGTTTTTTTCAAATTTTGTGAATACAATTTGTGATTCTATATGCATGAAGGTTCACAAACACATGAAATGGAACCATTTCCAAACAAGGCATCAAGTTTTCTTGAAAAAAAAATAAGTTTTCATTACTCGTTGGATTGACATCTTTTTTATCATCAAGAAGGTATGTCTCTTTCTCTCTTAATAAGTATGTTTATTTTATGAAAATCATATATCTCCTCTTACTTTTGGCTCCGGTTTCTCTCAACCTGGTCATTTATTTGGTATTCTTCTACGTGGCCAGTCTATTAAATATTTGCCATGATAGGAAAAAGCTCCGTAATGTCATAAGCTGACACAACATTTGTTCACGATTGATTTACTTTTTTTAATTATAGCAAAGATGAAAAGCCATGTGCAAATGACATGAAAAAAAAATACTCTTATAGATTAGAAATTTGAGGTTGCAAAGTTTGGTCCAACCATTCCGTGTCATTTAAGGATTTAATTATAAAAGTAGTAATTTTTGAATTCCAAGCTGCCTTTAGAAAAGACTCAATAAGGTTCAGAAAGGAAAGTTAATGGGAAGCAAAGGCTAGTGGAAATTCTATAAAGATTTAAGAAGCACAAGTATGATCACTCAAGCTCTCTTGCTTATATTTTCTTCACCTTGGACATTTTAATTCAGTAAATTTGTGATGGTTTCTAAACCCTTCTTTAGTCAAAAGTAGAATAGCCTTGCTTGTAATGTTTACAGGATATGGTAGTACTTTATGATTCTTTATAATTGTCTCACAAGTGTATTTGATTTTGTTTTATGATATGAGATGTGCAAGTCAATCATGTTATTATCTAGTTTCATGATTTTGCATATGATTTTGGCTCCCTATTATGCTTTGTTATCTAAAAAAATATCCTTCACATGGTTTCATTCCAGGGGTGCAAGATGGTACTTTATGGAAATGGTACTCAAAAAAGAAATTGGCAATTTCTTATTCTTGTGTTATGCTTAATGTTGATGTTGCAAGGAACAATACAAATGACCAGTACCAATTCAAGTGAAAATCAACTTCCTTTTCTAAATTTCTTGTTCTCCTTTATATGCGTTATCTAGTGCATAATTTACTTAAGTTATATTTTTGACAGTAATGACTTTTTGTTGCATTCTGTTTCCAACGATTATTTTTTACAGACACTCAGAGGCCTATTAACAAAACATACACGGCACACAATGAATGCTTACTGAATTTGAAGTGGATGGACCATACCAGGTAAATAGGATGACCTTACAAGCTAATGTCCAACAATAACTTATCAGATATTGATTTTAATCTAATAACATACGTTGTTTATTGTTTCCTTTTTTTCTTGTGTTCAAATTGATTATTTGGGGGTCCTTTCTGGCATGTGCAATTGATAGGAAAAAATGCTGTTACAGATCTGAAATTCCAAGTTGTAAAGTTTGTCTAACTATAACATCTCATTTAAAGATTCAATTATAGTAGTTTTAGTTTCTGAATTCCAAACTATCTTTAATTGAATTGCTTCCAACTTGGTGGGAATGATATGATTGTTTACTCAATAGTTGGAGAGATGCAATCATAATATTCTAACTTCTTCAAAAGATGTAGAGGGTTCATTTATCTTTGTTCAAATAGGGTAGTCATGTTCACTTGCTAGTGCAATAATAAATTAATAATTCAACTTCAAGTTGATTTCTTTGTGTGGAAATACCCTTCAAAAGTGTGCTAATTCTATATTTCTCTTTTACATGAGAATACAAGAACATAATAGCTTTAGGAGATAAGGTTTTTTTCTATGTGGTCAATCTATTAAATGTTTACCATGATAGAACAGAACTTCATAATGTCATAAGTTGACCCCACATTTACCGATGTAATCCATGACTGACTCTTCTTAATTATACTGAACAGGAAAGATAGGCCATGTGCAGATGACAGGAAAAAAATGTTATTATAGATCTGAAATTCCAAGTTGCAAAGTTTAGTCTAACTATTCTGTCTTATTTAAAGATTCAATTATATTAGTTTTAGTTTCTAAATTCCAAGTAGTCTTTAACTGAATTGCTTCCAACTTGGTGAGAATGATATGAATGTTTACTTAATAGTTGGAGAGATGCAATCATAATATCCTAACTTCTTTAGAAGATGTAGAAGGTTCATTTATCTTTGTTCAAATAAGGCAACAATGCTAGGGCACATAAATGAAACATCATGTGGTATATTTAATGTTCTGGATATTGCATTGGAAATTATAAGATATATTTATAATGGAACTAAGAAATAGTAGAGACCTAAACATATGGAACAGATTAGAAACAATCATAGAGCTAGTTTGACTTCTAGCCCACATGTGAATTACTATCTAACATTCCCCCCTTTAATTCAAAGAGGGCTTGTACTCCTACCATGAACCAAAATTTCTTGAAATTTATCTTCTGCCAAAGCTTTTGTGAGAATATCAGCTGGCGGAATATTTGTGTAACAATGCTGCAACTCTATTTCTTCCTTAGCAACCAACTCTTGAATGAAATGGTATCATGTGTTGATGTGCTTGGTTCTACTATGTAGGAATACTCTTGGACATTGCAATGGTGAATTTGTTGTCTTAGAATATAATAGTTGGTCTACCTTGCTTCTGGTTTAAGTCTACCAAAATTCTTCTCAAAGACATGTTATAGTTGTTGCTATAATGTAGCTAGCTTCTGTGCTTGGCAAGGTTGTAGTTTTTTTCTTCTTTGATGCCTGAGAAACAGCCTCTAAGCCAATACAAAAAACATAATTTGTTGTGCTTCTACTGTTCTCTGCACATCCTGTCCAATCACTTTCAGTAAAAGCAGTAAGATCATTAGATTTTCTTTTATCATACTTGATGCCAAAATTTGAAGTCCCTGAATATATCTAAGAATTCTCTTAGCTGCTCCCAGATGATGTTGCTTGGATTGTACATAAATCTGGAAATAAGACTTACAGAAAATACAATATTTGGCCTTGGGTGAATGAGATGCATAAGACTAAAGTTCTTCTTATCAACCTTTTCAACTCCATCGTTCAAGGAGAGCTTCTCATTTCTATTCAATGGTATTTTGGCAGGCTTACAATTCAACATTCCGAATTTCTTTAACAAGTCAGCAGCATACTTCCATTTCCTAATAAAAATTCCATTTGAACCTTGCACAACTTCAATGCCCAAAAAATAATGCAAGGAACCCAAGTCAGACATATCAAAACTTTGCGTCGTAGGTTTTTTAAAATGCTTCCATCATTTGAGAGGAACAAGTCATCCACATAAAGGCACAACCAATAGATAATACCCTAGTTTTTTCACATACAATGAGGGTTCACTTGCACTCTTCGGAAATTTATTATAAGCAAAATAAGTATCAATCTTGCTATACCAAGCTCTTGGTGCTTGTTTGAGTCCATAGAGTGCTTTGTGCAATTCGTGGACTCTGTGCTCTAATCCTTTCATGACGAAACCTTCTGGTTGCTCAATGTAAACATCTTCCAAAAGCTCACCATTAAGAAATGTAGACTTCATATCCAATTGATAAGTTGCCTAACCATTATGGGTTACCAAAGCCGAATGTGCTCTAATTGTATTAAATTGAGCAACTGGAGCAAAAGTTTCTGTAAAGTCAGTACTTGGAACTTATGCATACCCTTTCGTAACTAGTTGAGCTTTTTCCCTTTGTAATGTACCATCTAGATTAAACTTAGACTTGTAAATTCACTTGTGACCAATTACATCTTTTCTAGTTAGTAAATCCACCAAGGTCCGTGTCTTATTATTCTCAATGGCATCAACATCTTTCATTGCTCCACACCATTCCTTGTTTTCCACTCCATCTTCAAAACAATTAAGTTCCAAAGCAAAACAATCATATTCACATGAAGCATAAATATCAGCAAGACTTCTTACTGTTCTTAGTGTAGAATTTGGTGATGAAGAGGGGGACATATACAGATGGGATGACTCGAGATTAGAATTTTCTTTTTCCATAGGTATAGGATTTGAGTCGCAATAATCCCAATTCCAAGAATCATTTTTATTGAATGCAACATCTCGGCTTATAATCAATTTTCCAGACGTATGATCATAAAGTCTATAACCTTTACTTTCTTCACTATAGCCAACAAAAATCTTATAATCAATTTTCCAGATATATGATCATAAAGTCTAGAGCCTTTACTTTCTTCACTATAGCCAACAAAAAGTGCACTTGGTACTCTTGTCATCTAGCTTTCTTCTTAACTTAGAAAGTACAAATGCATAAGCAATGGAACCAAATATCTTAAAATGTCTTACATTTGGCTTTCTCCCATACCAGGTTTCATAACGAGTCTTCCCTTGGACAGCTCATGTTGAAAATCATTTGTACTGCTACAGTTTTTGCCAAAATTCCTTAGGAAGCCTTTTTTCTTTTAACATGCTTTTAACTTCTTCAATAACAGTCCTATTCTTGCACTCTGAGACCCCACTTTGTTGAGGAGTATAATTCGTTGTAAGCTGCCTTTAGATGCCATGATTACTGCAAAATGTTTGGAACTCAATTGAAGTGAAATCGCCACCATGGTCAATGTGAAGTGTTAAGATAGAACATCCATTCTGTTTTTCAACAGCAACTGTAAATTGTTAAAGTCCTCGAAAGCTTCAGATTTCTCCTTCAAAAAACAAAATACTTGGATCATCCTTGAAAAATCATCAACCAAAATCAAGAAATACTTAATTTCATTAAAAGAAAGTATTTGCATTGGGCCACATATACCAACATGCACTAGCAGCAGGGGTTTGGCAGCTCTCTAAGATTTTCCAACAGGAAACCTGTTACGATGATGCTTTCATACATGCTTCTTATGTTTCCTTGTTAACTTTCATCACTGGCAAACCAGAAACCATATTCTCTTTATGTAACAAATTCAGCCACCAAAATTAAGACCCTATCTCTTATGGCAAAGCATGGACTCACTACTTGATGCACTAAAAGCATTAAGGGTAACCTTTTAACAGGGTGAATTAGGCTCCTACTCCTCTTATCATATAGATGCATTCATCATTATCAAACATAGCATAACAACCTCTACGTATTAGTTGATCCAAACTTAGAAAATTTTGCGCTAATCCAGAAACATACATAATGTCATGAATGAGCTTCTTTCCAATTTAGAGGTCACATTCATGTACCTATATCATTCATGTATCTCTTTATTTATGTATCTTACCTAAGGATGATGTATTTAATTTGTACAAATTACTAGCTAATTTGTGTCTAATTTGGCGTTGTTATTTTTTTGCATTTAGATAGGAAAACCAGTTTTTGGTATCAGGATCATTTTGCTTAACATTTGCTTGTGCCTATGTAATTATTATTTTTTTTTTGGATAAATATTATGCCTATATGGTTAATTTTGGTTGGCTATCAATGTTGTTTTGCTTGATTACACTAATCTACTTTATGGACACCCTTATCTGATTTTTGTTTGCAATTATTTGTGCCTTGGATTTGGTAGGTACTTTGAGTTGGAAAGCCTGGGGAATTTATTGATCTGTTTACGATTGAGATTATGCACATGTGCCATAAGTTTGAAATAGACACCCATTTGGTAGGTTACTATTATTTTATTTTGTCTTATCTAGTAAAGACCATATGGACCTTAAGGAAATGACACTCATGGATGTATTAGCCAATTCATGTGGTTAGAGTAGTGTTTTCAATTAATATTGCATTTGGAAGCCTGGCGAATTTATTAATCTGTTTATGGTTGAGATTATGCACATGTACCACAAGTTTGAAATAGACACCCATTTGGTAGGTTACTATTATTTTATTTTGTCTTATCTAGTAAAGACCAAATGGACCTTAAGGGAATGACACTCATGGATGCATTGACCTAATTCATGTGGTTAGAGTAGTGTTTTCAATTAATATTGCATTGACATATCCATTCATGGAGCTATGCCACTCGTTATGTTTTAATTATTTCATTCATGTCTTGATTGGGTTCCTTGTACTTCTTTGCTGTTGCATTCTTGCATGATCCATGAGAGAAGCCTTTCTTAAGTGAATTCAATTTTGAGTAGACAACTTAGTGAGATTTGAAGTCGAAATCGATTCATTAGGTAAATTTGGTGATTAAATTGAATGAATAATAAGAATAGGCGTACTTGAGTTCTAGTGGTTGATTTGAACTTGTTCAATATGCATTGGGATGATATATGCAATACTTGGATTACATAATTTTTTGATATTGAAGTTGAACCATGAGTTACTTGATTAGATGGTATCATTCATGAGATCAATCTAGATGTTTATGGGTAAAATCACTGCAAATTCTCACGAGACTTAACTCATCCACTAAGGAGTACTTAGGGTTCAAAAGACCTGCTATACATGTTAAGTGTAGCCAACATTGAGGTGATTGGGGTTTAAAAGGTTTTGGTGTTGGGAGATAATGATTTGAACAACATTAAGGTGTCCCATATTTTATTTGTGGATGATTCAATTATCTTTTAGAGTTAAGATCCTTTGCAATAGGGTTGCTCTAGTGTGTATTACTTTATTTTGGAGCAAAATTAGGATTGAAAATAAATTTAGGTAAATTTAAGTTTATCCTAGTAGTGGTGGCACAACAAATAGTAAAGTTTTCGTATACTCCACTTATTTGACAAGAAATGATTTTGAAGGGGGTAGGTATGTAGTCTAGAGCTTGGGAAAGAATTTGGAAAGTTGGAGGTGTTCAGAGATGGAATTATTTTGCATGGTTGGTTTGTCATGATCAATTAGTTACTAGCAATTTAAGTTTCAGAGAAGATTGAGTCTTGATTAGGTTTGCAGTTGGTGCTGTGCTTTAGAGGAAATGCCACTTCATGTGTTTAGGGATTGTAATTCCTGAAAAATATATGGAGTCAATTAATGATTAGGACACTGATACATTTTTTGAACTACTAATAATTGATTGGTTTGATAACAATCTGAAGGGGGATGGTTGAGCATTAATTTTTATGGTAACCATGTATCATATTTGGTTTTGTAAAAATCTAAGGATCCATAATCATGACTATATAAAACCCAAAGATGCAATGCAATCATGACTAGAGTTTTTGAAGCGAGCTCTGCTCACCAACAATGTTTTTCTATTAGGCAATCCTAGCTGGTAGTTTATTTATTTATTTATTTATTTTTTTGTGTTTGTGCATCCTTTGTTCACAAATAATAATAATAATAAACAAATAAATAAAGTTTCAGCTTTTAGAGTTCCTTCAATAAAAAGGACTAATTGAGGGGAAATTAGGAGGTATTACTCCAACTCATCTCAACTAAACGGGGTCGACTACTACATGTATCTTTTTTTCATTCCACTTGGTCTTTTAAGCAACTCGAGCCACATTTTCCTTTTTTATTTCTTCCCACATTTTTCTTTATTCTTTCTACCCATATTTTCAGTTTTGGTCTACCCCGTCCCTTGCTTTACCATAATTTGGATGCTATCACTCGTAATTGACACATCGATCAATCTTCGTTGTATATTATTAAAGCATTTCTCACAATTGTTGCTACCTTTACATTCTCCCCTTTACTTTTATTTGTTCTCGTTTCATTACATATCACTCCTAATTGACACATCTATCAATCTCCGTTATATATTATTAAAGCATTCTCACAATTGTTGCTACCTTTACATTCTCCTTTCTATTCTTATTTGTAATATTTTTTTTTTCTTTTTGGGTAAATAAGATAATTTGGATTACTAGGAGAAAATGTACAAGTATCTAAGGGCATACCCCCAATATAAAAAAGCAAAGATTTAGATACTATTTACTTTAATGCAAAACTAGGAATCCCCCATTTTAAGCGTAAAGTAATATTCTTAGTGGGAAGTCTAATATTCTTAAATTGAGTAGCTCTTACATGAACTTCATCCTCGATGAGTTGGATTATGCTACTAACAAGAGTTGAGATGCCTTTGAAGACTCTTGCAATCCTTTCAATCTGGATATGATTGATCTAGAAATCAAAGAAACATAAAAGGTTTGAAATAACATGGTGTATTCAATCAAAAAGCGTGCATTCAATGAGTCAAATTATTACACAAGTGATTAAATATAGAAAAGAACCATTCTTAGTATGCAATTAGTGTTTTTGCAGACAATTGAAATTTGAGATTGTGTGGAAAACATTATATGAGTCATGTTGGCCTAGCCTAGCAATGTAGTAAAGTGTTTTTTAAAACGAGGTGTAGAAGAATATAAACTAATAAATGACTAGCATTAGTTATACTGGGTAGCACATTTACAGAAGTATGCTAGTTTGATCTGATTGAGAATGCCAGGTAACACAATGATTGCTATAGTATAATATTTGTTCTGAATTTATTGGCCTTGGTAAATTGCTTTAATTTGCCATGCTCAAGGGCGTGCACATACACGTTTATGTGTGAGCAAGCACATCTTTGTGTATATTCTTTTGTATGTACTTTTGAAAATATATGATCAGGATATTATTTTTAGCCAAAGAGAAACTTCGAGAGGAGTTTTGCCTCACGACTTTCTTTTCTCTTTCTAAGGATACTTAAGTAACTTTTCATAGAAGAAAGCTAGACTTTTTTCTTATCTGGAAAACACAGTTTATATAAATAGTTACTCTCAAATATTTTTTCATCCGTGTATGTGCCATGCTTAAACCAATTGGTTATGAAGGGCATGTGAGTTTTACTAGATGCGATCACTTAATGTTGTCTAATCATTACCAAGAGTTTGGTTTATATAGCCGATAATAGCATATTATTCTAGTTTTGTAAATTTTGAGTGTCAATCTATTGAAATCTATGGAATCTGTAGCTAGTCTTGTTAACATAGTTGAATGGCATTTGTATGATGCTATTTACCTTTGATATCCTCCAACTGTCATTGACTTGGAAACGTATTTAAGTCTCAACCTTTTTGAATTGATGC